>JAPKLY010000559.1:35042-267500 GCA_026898435.1 Prunella vulgaris
CCCCCCCCCCCCCCCCCATTTCCAATTTTGCCCCCCAATTGTGTGTTAGGAATGAGGTTTTAAGTGAGGAACATGATTCACTCCATTTTTTTTATTTTTAAATTCTCTTCATTTTTTAGAGAGAGAATCAGAATCAATTCTCTTCATTTTTTTTATTTTTAAATTCTCTTCATTTTTTATGGAGTACAAAAATAATGAATACTTATATTAATATATTTTTTACTCCCTTTATTTCTATTTAACCATCACATTTTATCTAAATTTGTATTTTTTATTACTATATTAATATTATTATTAATATCTTAATTAGTAAAGAAAGTAATTTTTTGAATAGATAAATTGAGTCAGATAATTAAAAAAAATGAAGGAATTTAAGATTATCACTCAATCCAGAAAAATCATCACTAAACGAAGTTCAAAATCGCCATCGTATGGTTTGAAATCAACAGCGAAGGATAAGAACACGTGGGATGAATTAAATGTTGCATGGCCACAAATTGGAAAAGATATTTTTGAAAAAATTAATACTTTTATTTGTCCACATTTTTTAATTAAGACCACAACTGCATCTGTTACGTCACAAAATTATAGATTTACTAAAATATATAATAATTATTTCATCCATCCATGATAATTGACTATCTTGATTGAACACAACTATTAAAAAAAATATATATATATAATATAAAAAAATAAGTATATTAAGTATAAAAAAATATTTTATTATTATAAAAAATTTATATGAGACTGTTCCACGTGTAATCAGAGGATAAAAAAAATTGTTTTACCTAACGAAGGTGAAAATTATTGGGTTTATTAATACATATATTAGACATAGAATTTCTGCACACACACAGGTGCAATCAGCTTATTGAGAAAGATGGCTCCCGTGAATGCTGGAGATGGACCTCAAAGTTATGTTCGAAACTCCACTCTCCAGGTAATTAATTTCTTGTTTAAATTAATAATTTCCTAATTAAACTGAATTTCTGTATTCATTTGCTTATTCAATGCCAAGAGAAAATCACATACACATTGGACGCTATTGAACTTTGAAGATACTTGGTTCTATCACTAATTCTCGCTGGAAATTTGATGTCGGAATTCTGTTTTCGTGAACACTTTTTTTCAATGAAATCTCTAACCGCCCTTGAAAAAAAAATACTTTTAAAAGTTGTTTTGTAGCACTCACAACGGTATCACTTTGATTTTCAGAGGAGAGTCTTGGATGCTGCAAAGCCAATAATTGAGGAAGAAATTGGTACGAAGCTAAATATCAAACAGTTGGGCAAAAATGGGGAAGTCTTCATTGCAGATTTCGGGTGCTCAACTGGCCACAACTCCTTCCCAGCAATGCATATCATCACTCAAGCCATTAAAAATATGCACGATTCTGCAGAATTTCACGTTATCTTCAACGACGTCGCTTCCAACGATTTCAACACCCTTTTCACTTCACTTCCACCCAACAGGATTTACCATGCCACCGGAGTGCCCGGAGGCTTCCACAGCCGCCTCCTTCCGAAATCGTCTCTGCACTTTGCTTACTCTTCTTGGTCTCTCCACTGGCTGTCGCAGGTCCCAAAGGCGGTGGCCCACAGGGGCTCCCCTGCATGGAACAGAGGAGCAATTCTTTATAGTGCAGAAAAGGGGAATGAAGTGTGTGATGCATATTTGGATCAATATACTAAGGATGTGGAGGCTTTCTTGGAATGCAGGGCTGTGGAAATGGTGCGTGGAGGGCTTATGGCCCTTCTAGTCCCGGGTGTCCCTCAGTTTTGGGACCCTCAAACAGAGTACACTATACCTTGTGATATTAACCTTTTGGGATCTTGCCTCATGGACATGGCTAAAATGGTAACTATTTCAATTGCCATCGTACTCCTATAAAGTAATACTACCTCCCGTGTTAGGAAAGTTTGCACACTTTTTTATATTTGAACGTCCCGCTAATTTGAATATTAATAAAAAAGTAAATATCGATTTGTGTACACTCATAAAGCTATACACATATTTATTTCATTTTAAAGAAAATATTTTTTAAACCACGTGAAATTTTGAAAGTGCAAATTTACTTAGGACGGAGGAAGCTAGTAAAATTTTTTTATAGTTAATTTATAAAATTAAACAATACTCCCTCCGTCCCAGAGGTGTTATCACCTTAGGGATAGAACAATTTTTTAAAAAAATAGAGTGTTGTGTAAAGTTATATTATTAAAATAACGAGATTAGTTGGATTGTGAGGATAAAGTTAAAGTAATAGTTTTCATTTATAGTGTGTGAAACAATTGTGGGACGAATGAAAAAAGAAAGCGTGAAAATAATTATGGGACGGAGGGAGTATTTATTTATAAATTATTCAGTATTAAAATTTTCTTATTAATTTATATCTAGAGTTTATAAATCTCCCATATTTTAAAAAATTGTAACTCTAATTTTTTAATATTATTTAAGATTTTATTTGTCATTTTTGTACTTGATTTAAATTTTATATGGATTTAGAGTTTATTAAATTATTTTAGAGTTGAGGTGGAAATGATTCGTCGCCAAAGTGGAGTCCGAATAGATATTTGAGCCAAAACAGGCACGCGATTATTCAATTTAGCCTGCCAAAACTGGTCCAGTGACGCAACTTAAAGTTATTGTCCCAAATTCGGAAGTGTCCTTAAAATTAGTGTCCTAAAAAATTTAATCCACATTTTAAGATTCGGCAATTTTTTTGATGGGATATTTTGTCACAACATCATTGATTGTATAGGTTCAAAAAAATCACTATATTTACAAATAAGTTCGGTGCAGAAAAAAAAATGTGCTTATGTACAAATATTGTGAACTTATTTGTAAATATAGTGACTTTTTTAAACCTATACGTAGATCACCCAAAATTCTAATTACCATGCCTATTTTGTTAATGTTGCAGGGAGAATTGAGTCAAGAAAAAATAGACTCTTTCAACCTCCCAGGCTACTTTACCACCCCATTACAATTGAAGGCCATATTGGAGAGGAGCAAACATTTCAGCATTGAAAGAATGGAGATTCTGAACAACACTGGAAAGTACAGCAGCGTCGACGCTCGAGCAGCGACCTATCGGGCTGTTTTTGAAAGATTTCTCACCGATCACTTCGGAGGTGAAATTATTGATGAATTGTTCCACCTCTATAAGAAGAAACTTGCAGCTTCGCCAGTTTTTCTGAGTCCCGATAGTGATAAATCCATTGTGATTCTCGTTGTGCTCGCCCGCAAAGCCGATTAAAGTATTTAGGTATTAATGATTTTTTAGTCCTACAATTTATCATATATTTTAATTTGATCCACATGAATTACATATTTTGATATTGGTCCTGTAAATTTAAAAATATTTTGATTTTGGTTCTTTTACAAATTTATAGTACCAAAATATAATTTAATTTTGGTCCTGTAACCAAAATTAAAATATTTTTAAACTTACAGGATCAATATCAAAATATGTAATTATTGTTTACCAAATTCAAATTAAAGATAAGTTACAAGACTTACAAATCTTTAATCACAAGTATTTATGTAATGCGTGATTATGGAGAAAATATATTTTTAGGATACTATCTTATGTATGTTGGGGAAATTTGAATAATATTTTTATGGACTTAAAATATTAGGATATTATCTTAATAAATTTGCAAAATTAAGTATATTATATTTGCCTTAGTCTTATATGCACCAATTGCATCGTGTAATTCAAGTGTATTTTTGAAAAATTACACAAAATACTAATGTAAAATTACACAAGTTATTACTGAAAAGTTTATATTTAATAGTGTAACTTTTCAGTAATAACTTGTGTGACTTTTCAGTATTATTTTATGTAACTTTTCAAAAATATACTTGAATTGCACGGTGTAACTGGTGCACAAGAGACTTACTCATTATATTTTAACTTGAGTATTTTCGAGCAACATTTTATAAATTGCGGGGCAATGTGTCCCTTGCCAAATAAAGCCCAACAATTTGGTCCGCATTTTACAAAATTTGTAGTTTTTTTTTCACAAAAATGCAATGTATGTTAATTAGTTGTTATTATAAAAATGTTATTTAGATTTTTTGATTTTGTAAATGTCTTTTATGTTTTTAAAACTCGACAAAAAAAATTTGCAATCAGTTACAACCAGTTTATAACTGATTATGATGACGTGACAATTTACTTGATGAAAATGTCATTTATATTTTTATTATTTGATGAAAATGCTATTTATATCTTATGATTAAAAATTAAGGATTAAAATATCAAATACTAGTCAATAAATATATATACATTTAACATAAACAATCAAATTCAATATTTTATATAAAAAACATATAAAAGATTGATGAGTGGTACGTGTGTCTTCTCATATATATATTACTAAATCTAAAACTTTTTCAATGTGTCTACACTACCCACAGATGCAGTTGCATATAACCTGGGTTTGTGTTTTAAGCATTGAATTCTTATTTGATTGCATTATAGAATAATTTATTGTACTGTGATAGATCTATCTGTAATTATTTTTTTTATACTTGTTTATAATTCACATTGTAAAAATGATCTATTTGTAAATGCCTCTCTTTTTCTTCAGAGTTTATATTTCAGGTCCGTCTATCTTGTCATGGGCTTGTAGATTTTTTAGACGGCCTAGGTTATTCGCACTAGCCTTTTTAGAAAATGCACTACCTAGATGAACATATACTAATTTTTTGGGAAATACATTACCTTTTGTTTGGTAATTTTTTTTAAAATTATACCGAACATATTTTAAGATAGTGTATTTTAAAAAAAAAAGGCTTAGTGTCACATACTTTAGCATCCGCAAATAGGGTAGTAATAGTATATGCTATTTCAATTGATATTTATAATTATATGCTTACACGCATAAATTATGGAGTACAAAAATAATGAATACTTATATTAATATATTTTTCACTCCCTTTGTTTCTATTTAACCATCTCATTTTATCTAAATTTGTATTTTTTTATTACTTAATTAATATTATTATTAATATCTTAATTAGTAAAGAAATTAATTTTTTGAATAAGATAAATTGAGTCAGATAATTAAAAAAATGAAGGAACTTAAAATTATCACTCAATCCAGAAAAATTACTCAAAAATACCTCTCAATTCAGAAAAATCATCACTAAACGAAATTCAAAATCGCCATCGTATGGTTTGAAAACTTGCTAGATTCTTCCAGAAGATCTGAAAATTATGCCCGAGAGGTGTTCAATCAATTGCGTGACACATGTTTATCAACAGCGAAGGATAAGACACGTGGGATGAATTAAATGTTGCATGGCCACAGATGGAAAAGATTTCTTTAAAAGAATTAATACTCCCTCCGTCCAGTAGGAATTTATACCCTACGAAACGATACATTTTTAAAAAAAAATATGTTTTATATATAAAATAGTGGTATATAAGTAAATATGTGTATAGGTTTGTGAATGTGCACGTAAATAGATGTTTTTTTTTAGTAGTATGTAAATTTATGTGGGACGTTCAAATAAGAAAAATGTGCAAATTTTTTTGGACTTAGGAGTACTTTATTTGTCCACATTTTTTAACGTTTCTGAATTAAGACCAAAACTGCATCTGTTACGTCACAGAATTATAGATTTACTAGAAAAGTATAATAATTATTCCGTCTATACATATAATTGCACTATCTTGATTGAACACAATTGTTAAAAAAATATATATAATGTGAAAAAATAAGTATATTAATATAAAAAAGCATTTTGTTATTATAAAAAACTATTTAACGTAATATGTAAAAGTGAATGTGTATAAAAAAATGAAAATAATAATTATAATTTTTTTATTTTAGGTAAGTGGACTATTTATTGTGAACGGTCGTTTAAGGCAACGTGGACCATTTATATGGACGGAGGGAGAAAACATCATAGCTAATCCCTGTACACGAAGAATTGAAATAATTCAAAAAAAATTGTATGAGACTGTTCCACGTGTAGTCAAAGGATAAAAAAATATTTTACTTGACAAGGTGAAAATTATTGAGTTTAGGAGTAAAAAAAAAAATTAAATAACCAAAAATCATCTACTGTGCAATTTTGGCACAAAAAAATTAACTATTTAAATTTAGTCTCAATATTTAAAAAATCGTCCAATTTTAACTAAAACAGGTGATGAAATATGAAAATTTTTAAAAATAATTCAAAAAATAACACTAATTACAAATTGATTATATATAAATAAAGGGTGTTTTACATATTGGTTCAAAAAAATCACTATATTTACAAATTGGTTCATAAAAATTTGCACGGAAGTATTTTTTGTGTTTGTACGAAAGTGTTTTTTTTTTTTTCACATAAACCATTTTGTAATTTGTATGAATTTGTTGAACCAATTTGTACTTTTCTCATAAATAAAAAAATATATTTATATGCATTTGTAAATATTTTGAATCAATATATATGCCCCAAATGATATTATAATATGTCATGCAAAGTTCAATTTTAACCTCATATATATCTTGTTTAAGTACTATAAATAGACTATGTGCATTGTGTCATGTTGAACAAATTAAATAGAAGATATAATATGCTATATTTAGAAACACTCTTGAAGGTGATTTTCATTGTTTGTGCTCTCCAATTTATTACATATTTTAGTGATAGAATTTCTGAGTAGACAGAGGTGCAATCAGCTTATTAAGAAAGATGGCTCCCATGAATTCTGGGGATGGACCTCTAAGTTATGTTCGAAACTCCACTCTTCAGGTAATTAATTTCTTGTTTAAATTAATAATTTCCTAATTAAACTGAATTTCTGTATTCATTTCCTTATTTAATGCCAAGTGAAAACATTGGTTACATCGAACTCAGTATAATAATTCAATAATTTGATGTCGAAATTATGTTTTCGTAAGCACTTTTTTTCATAAGCTATCTTTCAAAAAAAAATGCTTCTGGAAGTTGTTTTGTAGCACTCACAGACGGTGTCACTTTGTTTTTCCAGAGGGGGGCCTTGGATGCTGCAAAGCCAATAATTGAAGAAGAAATTGATACAAAGTTAAATATCAAACAGTTGGGCAAAAATGGGGAAGTCTTGATTGCAGATTTCGGGTGCTCAACTGGCCACAACTCCTTCCCAGCAATGCACATCATCACTCAAGCCATTAAAAATATATACAAATCCGCAGAATTTCAAGTGTTCTTCAACGATGTCGCTTCCAACGATTTCGACACCCTTTTCACTTCACTTCCGGCCCACCGGAGTTACCGTGCAGCTGGACTGCCCGGGGACTTCCACGGCCGCCTCCTTCCCGAGTCGTCTCTTCACTTTGCCTACTCTTCGTGGTCTCTCCACTGGCTGTCGCGGGTCCCAAAGGCGGTGGCCAAAAGGGGCTCCCCTGCATGGAACAGAGGAGCAATTCTTTATAGTGCAAAAAAGGGGAATGAAGTTAGTGATGCATATTTGGATCAATATACTAAGGACATGGAGGCGTTTTTGGAATGCAGGGCTGTGGAAATGGTGGATGGAGGGCTTATGGCCCTTCTAGTCCCGGGTGTCCCTCAGTTTTGGGACCCTCAGACAGATTACACTATCAATTGTGAGACTAACCTTTTGGGGTCTTGTCTAATGGACATGGCTAAAATGGTAATTATTTCAGTTGCCGTCGTACTCCTATAGAGTAATACCACCTCCGCGTCGGGAAATTTGCACACTATCTTTATTTGAATGTCTCATATTAATATGCACACTATTAAAAAAAATGATTTGTATGCATATTCATATTAATTATACACATGTTTAATTTATTTTAAAATATATTTTTTCAAACTACGTAAAATTTCAAAAGTGCAAATTTTGCTGGGACGGTGGAGCTTGTAAGATTTTTTTTAATTAATTTATAAATTTAAACAATATTCTAAAAAAAACTTTCCAAAATTTTTATCTACAATTTGATATTTTAAAATATTGTAACTAAATAATTTTTTAATATTTAAAAATTTTATTTGCCAATTTCATACTTAATTGATTTAAATTTTATATGGATTTAGAGTTAATTAAGTTATTTTACAGTTTGCATTTTAAAAGTTATTGTCCCAAACTTGGAAGTGTCCTTAAAATTAGTGTTGCAAAAGAATTTTAATCCTCATCTTTAAGATTCGGGGCGATTTTTTGATGGGATATTTTGTCACAGCATCTTTGATTACGTACCCCTCCTGTATAGGTCTCTTGTGAATTTAGATTTACATTAAATCGTACGAGTGTTATGTGTAATAATCACTATTAATGTTCTTTATGTATACTATCACTGTTATAAGAGTATACTTAATTTTTTAACAGTGATGATGGATACACATAACAGTGATAGTGTATACGCATGACATTAATTGATAACCCAAATTCGAGTTCTTACAAATTTTTGTCCACCCCTAAAAGTGAAACCAGCCTAACCACTTGTCGATATTTTATTTTTTCTTATATCATTGTGTTAAATGTCTCAAGCCATGATTCCAATTATTTTCTGTTCAAAACCTTTGTACTTCAATTATAATAAAAAAAAAAAAAATTATTTCTAATTAAGATGCCTATTTTGTCAATGTTGCAGGGAGGATTGAGTGAAGAAAAAGTAGACTCCTTCAACATCCCAGTCTACTTTACCAACCCATTACAATTGAAGGCTATATTGGAGAGGAGCCAGCATTTCAGCATTGAAAGAATGGAGATTCTGAACAACACTGGAAAGTACAACAGCGTCGACACCCGAGTAGCGACCTACCGCGCTGTTCTTGAAAGATCGCTCACTGATCACTTCGGAGGTGAAATCATTGATGAATTGTTCCACCTCTTTAAGAAGAAACTTGCAGCTTCGCCAGTTTTTCTGAGTCCCGATAATGATAAATTCTTTGTGATTCTTGCTGTGCTCGCACGTAAAGCTGATTAAAGTACTTATGTAATGCATGATTATAGAGAAAAATATTATTTTCAGGACACTATCTTATATATGTTAGCAAAATTCGAATAATATTTTCATTGATTTATAAAATTAAGATATTATCTTTAACAAACTTGCAAAATTAGTATATTATCTTTTAACTTAGCATTTTCAAGCCAAATTTTATAAATTGCGGGGAAAATCAAGCTGATTATAAAATATAAGTATATAAAATAATTAACATATTTTTTTAGATTTTAAATTTACATTTTGAATTTTTATATGCACTTTAAATTTATATTTTGTATTTTAAATATACTTTAAATTTGTATTTTATATTTTAAACATGCTTCAAATTTATATTTTGAATTTAAGCTATTTTTTAATAAAAAAATAATGAATTTTATATTTTTGTATTTATATTTGTTAATAAAGATTATTAAAAATTAATAATTTAAAAAAAAATCGCGGGGTTGATTAATGTCATATTTACATCCATTTATGCTCATTTTGAGATGAATATTTAGAGCCTTAAT
The DNA here is from genome assembly GCA_026898435.1 of Prunella vulgaris. Classification (NCBI taxonomy): domain Eukaryota; kingdom Viridiplantae; phylum Streptophyta; class Magnoliopsida; order Lamiales; family Lamiaceae; genus Prunella; species Prunella vulgaris. The sequence continues at coordinate 44,500 of JAPKLY010000559.1, forward strand.
TGTTATCTAATTCATTGTTGATCCATTGTATTTGATTTAATTAAAAAAGGGAAAAATATAAAATGGTTAAACAAATTGACAAATATTACATATTAGTCCCGTGCAAAAAAGAAACGCTTCCGTACAAAAAAAAAAATATATTACCGTGCAAATTTTTTGAACCAATTTGTAGATATAATAATTTTTTTGAACTAATATGTAAGTGACCCATTAAAAGATTCTCATGTTACACTAGTTTTCACAATTTACGGATTTAAGAGGATAAAATGACATGGCATATTTTCCACCACACCACACTCATCACTGCCCAGGTTTCAATCACATATTCACCTAGGCACAACCACTCCACACCGTCTGCAACACACTCTCCATCGCGTCTTAACCGCCGCAAGAAGCCCCAATCTTGCCGGAAATCTCCACCGTCACACAAAAGACGCCAACAACCACCACAGCCACCATTGCCGGAAACCGTCTGAACCACACAATCACCGTTCCGTTTACCTGCTCGACGCCAGCCATCACCGCAAACAACCTGACGCCCCATTCCTTGCCGCCATTGAAACCAACTGGAAGCTCCATGCTGTCGTCGTGAACCAATTTGTAAATATGATTATTTTTCTGTACCAATATATAAATGTCCCCTGTGATGTCATACATCATGCAAAGGTCTAATTTTAGCCTCATTTATCTTGTTTAAATATTATGATGGATTGTAGCCCGGCCCAACCAAGCAGGATCTCTGCATTATAATTTGGGGCATTTAATTTCTATAAATAGTCTATGTGCATAATGTCATGTTGAACAAATTAAATAGAAGATATAATATGCTATATTTAGAACCACTCTTGAAGGTGATTTTCCTTGTTTGTGCTCTCCAATTTATTACATACATATAATGTGCATTGCTGTATTTACAACCACTCTATATGCTATATTTACACAGGTGCAATCAACTTATTAAGAAAGATGGCTCCCATGAATGCTGGGGATGGACCTCAAAGTTATGTCCGAAACTCCACTCTCCAGGTAATTAATTTCTTGTTTAAATTAATAATTTCCTAATTAAACTGAATTTCTGTATTTATTTGCTTATTCAATGCCAAGAGAAAACCACATTCACATTGGATGCTATTGAACTTTGATGACAGGAAAGCATGTTTATTTTACCATTGAACAGATAGAGACAATATATGTTTGAAAACTATCTCACAACTTTTGAAAAAAAAAATTACTTCTAGAAGCTGTTTTGCAACACTCACAAACGGCGTCACTTTGTTTTCCAGAGGGGAACCTTGGATGCTGCAAAGCCAATAATTGAACAAGAAATTGGTACAAAGTTAAATATCAAACAGTTGGGCAAAAATGGGGAAGTCTTCATTGCAGATTTCGGGTGCTCAACTGGCCACAACTCATTCCCAGCAATGCACATCATCACTCAAGCCATTAAAAACATGCATGATTCCGCAGAATTTCACGTCATCTTCAACGACGTCGCTTCCAACGATTTCAACACCCTCTTCACTTCACTTCCACCCAACAGAATTTACCATGCCACCGGAGTGCCCGGTGGCTTCCACAGCCGCCTCCTTCGGAAATCGTCTCTGCACTTTGCCTACTCTTCCTGGTCTCTCCACTGGCTGTCGCAGGTCCCAAAGGCGGTGGCCGAAAGGGGCTCCCCTGCATGGAACAGAGGAGCAATTTTTTATAGTGCAGAAAAGGGGAATGAAGTTAGTGATGCATATTTGGATCAATATACTAAGGACATGGAGGCTTTCTTGGAATGCAGGGCTGTGGAAATGGTGGCTGGAGGGCTTATGGCCCTTCTAGTCCCGGGTGCCCCTCAGTTTTGGGACCCTCAGACAGAGTACACTATCAATTGTGAGACTAACCTTTTGGGGTCTTGTCTAATGGACATGGCTAAAATGGTAAATATCTCAATTGCCATTGCATACTTTATTTATGCACACTACTAAAAAAATAAAATAGAATATCAATTCATGAGTACATTCGCGAAGCTATACGCATATTTACTTTATTTAAAAATAAATAAATTACGTGAAATTTTAAAATGTAAATTTTCTTTAGATGGAGAAAACTAAATAAGATTTTGTAATTAATTTATAAAATTAAACAATTTTTATTTATAAATGTTTCAATATTTTAATTTTTTTCAAAATTTATATCTACAATTTGATTTTTTAAAATATTGTAACAAAATATTTTTTTAATATTTTAATTTTATTTGTCATTTTATACGGGGTGCATCCGATAAAAACATGTATATTTTCATCGGATAGATTATTTTATTCTTTAAATTAAACATATAATTAACTTATATTTTAATCCTCATTTTTATGATTCGACGACTTTTTTATTGGATATTTTGTCACATCATCTTTGGTTACATACCTCTCCAGCCTAAACTTGTGTCAATATTTTAATTTTTCATATATCATTGTGTTAAATGTTTCAAGCCATGATTCTAATTATTTTTGTTCAAAACCTTTGTACTTCAATTATAGAAAACAAAATTCTAATTACATGCCTATTTTGTTGCAGGGAGGATTGAGTGAAGAAAAAATAGACTCGTTCAACATCCCAGCCTACTTAACCACCCCATCACAATTGAAGGCCATATTGGAGAGGAGCCAACATTTCAGCATTGAAAGAATGGTGATTTTGAACAACACTGGAAAGTATGGCAGCGTCGACGTCCGAGTAGCGGCCTACCGGGCTGCTCTTGAAAGATTGCTCACCGATCACTTTGGAGGTGAAATAATCGATGAGTTGTTCCACCTCTTTAAGAAGAAACTTGCAGTTTCGCCAGTGTTTATGAGTCCCGATAATGATAAATCAATTGTGATTCTTGTTGTGCTCGCGCGTAAAGCTGATTAAAGTACTTATGTAATGCATGATTATAGAGAAAAATATTTTTTTAGGACGCTATCTTATGTATTTTGGCGAATAATGTCTTATTTTCATTGACTTATAAAATTAGAACATTATTTTAAAAAATTTGTAAAATTAGTATATTATCTTTTAATTTTTTCAGGCCAAATTTTATAAATTGCAGGACAAAATCAAGTGTACCCCACTATAGTGCCAAATAAAATCCAACAATTTGGTCCGCATTTTACAAAATTTGTCCTTTTTATTTTATATAGATTTCCACAAATTTGTGTTGAAGATACGACCTTTAGATACTCCTTCACACATCATCTACCTTTACCGGATACTCATTAATAGACGGCGGTGCTGCGGTGGCCGGACTTCAATAAATACGCACTACTATCCCTCTTTTCGAGCCCTCTGTTTCTATGATAGCTAGAGTGGGTATAATAAACTCGGCATCAGATACTGTCCGCACATTCGAACAGAAACTTATCTCACTCGTACAATCATGTAAGACTGCCAAACAACTCCGACAAATCCAATCCCAGATCGTAATCAACGCCGCAGATTACCAAAACCGCCTTGTGAGCTCCCTTTTCCTTTCCAAATGTTCAGAACTCAAACAAATAAATTACGCCCGAGAGGTGTTCGATCAATTGCCTGACAGAAGGTTTACCTCGCTTTGGAATGTACTGTCGAAAGGGTATCTCCAAAACGATGTTTGCGATGAAGTAGTTGTGTTGTTTCGTGATATGTTGAGGGAGAATGTGAAGCCCAACTGTTACACATTACCTGTGGTGCTAAAGTCGTGTTGCAAATCACTGGCTTTGAAAGAAGGAGAAGAAGTGCATTGCCTCGCAATTAAAAATGGCTTCAAGTCGAATACTTATGTTGGTACTAATCTGATTGATTTGTACTCTGGTGGGGGTTATGTGGGGTTAGCTTATAGGGTGTTCACTGAGATGGTACTCAGGAATGTAGTTTCTTGGACTGCCATGATAAGCGCCTACGTCGCCAACGATGATTTGATTTCTGCGAGAAAGCTTTTCGATTTGGCACCTGAAAGGGATGTTGTGTTGTGGAATAGGATGATCACCGCGCATATAGAGTCTGGAGATATGGTGGAAGCTAGGAATCTTTTTGATGTGATGCCATCTAAAGATTTGATGTCCTACAATACTTTGTTGAATGGATACGCGAATAATGGGGATGTCGAGGGCTGTAAGAGACTGTTTGAGGCTATGCAAGAGAGGAATATCTTCTCTTGGAATGGATTGATTGGAGGATACGCTCACAATGGGCGTTTCAACGAAGTTCTTGATGCTTTTCGTAGGATGCTGAAAGAGCCTGATGTGCATCCTAATGATGCCACACTGGTTAACGTGTCTTCTGCTTGTGCAAGATTAGGAGCACTCGATTATGGTAAGTGGGTGCATAAGTATGCTGTTGACAACGGCTATAAAGGGAACGTATACGTTTGTAATGCTTTAATGGATATGTATGCAAAATGTGGGTTGGTAGAGTGCGCAATGGATGTGTTTAGAAGTATGGATAAAAAGGATTTGATATCATGGAACACGATAATCAATGCCTTAGCAGTACACGCTCACGGAGCTAATGTTCTGAGCCTTTTCCAAGAAATGAAAAATGCTGGAGAGAAACCAGATGGTATCACTTTCATAGGCATATTGTGTGCTTGTTCACATATGGGGTTAGTTGAGGAGGGAGTGGCTCGTTTTCGCTCAATGACTAAAGAATACGCGATTGAACCTCAAATAGAGCATTATGGTTGTGTAGTTGACCTTTTGGCTCGAGCTGGGCTTTTGGAGCAAGCTATGGAGTTTGTACACAATATGCCAATAAAGGCAGACAGTGTGATATGGACTTCTCTGCTTGCAGCTTCGAGGGTTCATAAGAAGATCGAGTTTGTTGAGCTTTCTCTTCAGAAGCTCATCAAGCTTGATCCCGAGAACCCTGCAATCTACGTAATGGTGTCGAACATATATGGGGAGGATCGGAACTGGGACGAACGAGCAAGGCTAAAAGTCGCGATGAGGAACACCGGATCAAAGAAGGTGCCCGGGTACAGCGCAGTTGAGACTGATGATGGGATTGTTGAGTTCTATGCTTTTGATGAGACTCATTCAAGAACAGAGGAGATATATCATGCCCTCAGAGGATTGACAAAGCTGTTAAGGTTGTCTGGATGTGAAATAGAGTTAATGGATCTTGATTTGGAAACTAGATAAGCTCTAGTCTACATTATAGGTGCATACTTTCTCTTTTTCAAGAAAAACTATCTCCAAATTTAATCCTCTGAGGGCTCATTTGGTTCGTAAGATAAAAGTATCTATCCGTAAAAAACATGCATATTTTTTACGGATAGATACTTTTATCTTACGAACCAAATGAGCCCTAAGTTTGAAAGATCTTATTATTTTCTTTCTTAAAAAATGAACGTTTTTGTATATATATATATATTTTAATTTTTTAAATTTTATTATTCGCTTGTAGAAGATGGCAAGCATGATATTCGTGGCGGTGGACAACGGCGCTGCCGTGGCTGCTAGCCGATGACCGGAAAAAAGTAGTGAGCGAATTCGAATCAAACTTGTTAAATAAGAGCTGCAATTGATGTCAGTTGAAAGTTTATGGGTACAATTTTAGATTAAATGGACTTATGGGGCGATTTTGAGATTATGAATTTCTTCTTTTTAAAAATATTGTCATTGACGTGTAAAAACGCTTTTGATCATTTGGTCGAATTCAAACTCAGGAAAACGCGTCTTTTTAACATTTCAAGTTTCAACCTTCTATAAATAACACTTTCAATCCCTCGTGTCGATTTGTTCGAACTCTCTAGGGAAGAAAGGTTAGCGGAGAAAGTAGTCGATTAAACCCTAAGATCTGTTCACCAGGTATGGATTTTTTTATTTCTTCTTCTAAATTTGTGGTTTTTCATGATTGCGTTTGATTTGGTATTAATTTTGTTGGTTTAGTCGTTGGGCATGTGATTAGGTACCATTCCGATGGGTTTTTGTTTTCTTCGCTAACGTTCTGCGCTGTATCTGTTTTCTTTGGTCTCTAGTCCGTCCCTTGGCTATAATAATACTGAATAGGGTTTTGATGAGAGAGAGTGAGTGACCTCGATTCTCGAAAGATTGAAACGTTTAGGGTTTTTTGGGGAAGATATTAGGGTTGAAATGTTTTCGCCTTTTTCTTACGTATTTGATTATTCTTCGATCTGTTGTCAGTCACCTATAGGAATACTTTTCAGGTTTTTAAGAAAGAGTGTTAACTGTGTGATTTGAAAGGTTGTATATTTTGGGTTTTCCGTGGAAGAAATCTTAGTTAGTTAAGTTTTTGTATGTTTTAAAGCTATTTGTTTACGTAGTTGATTATTCTTCAGTATGTAGTGCATCACCTAGGGGATATGGAACATTGATTAGGAGGGAAGAATCCAAAAACTGTAATTAATCTATGAAAGCATTCTTGTTACTCGAGAAGTTGTGATATAACATAACATCTCATACAGAAATCTGTGTGACTTTCATGGACTGCCTTCATGGAGAGAGCATGAATGTCTTGCTTCTTGGGACATTGAAACATTTAGGGCTTTCCTTGGAAAGAAATCGTAGTGTTTTGGTTTCTATATGTTTTTAGTTGTTTCATTGCTCTTTTGTGATACCTAAATATATGAGATTATGGTCTTTGTCATAGATGTGTCCATTAATATAAGTTCTGAAATATGTTTTGGTTGCTTCAGTTGGGATTCATGTTCTATGTCTTCTAAATTTTTAGTGTCAACCCTCTGATAATAACTCTTGAGTAAATAGGAATTTGATTGCTTTAACTGGGTTGCATTAACTTTTATTTCATTGTTTATGTTTAACAGCCGTGAAAGGAGCTTCATTTTAGCTGTGTGTTTTCTCTTGCGCTGTTGTGGATTTCCTTGTTTGTCATATAAGGTAAGAAAACTCGGTTCCAATTTTCATTTTGTTTTCTAAGATCATCTGACTGACTGAATCATGTTTCATTTGTTCAAATTTCTTTTCATTAATACGGAAGTCCTGAGTTTTATTAGCAGTTGACCTGATAAGTTGGGTTTAATTGTAGAGTGTTCTTGGGGTTGTGGATTATACTAGCCAGGCTTCACGTGTTACCTCTGCTGCCATGCTTATGCTATATCTTTTTTTGTTTTAATGATGTACTTTGAGTAATGGAGGAACTAACATTGTTTCATTCTCTCTTTGAGATGCACTTCTGGTCATCATCATACCAAATGCAGGGAGAGTTGTGTTTATGGATGCCAAGAAATTTATGCAGCTCATTGAGGAGAAGAAGAAGAGAGTTTTGGGAAGGAAAGAGGCACCCCTGAAATGGGAACAGAAACTTGAAGCTGCTGCAAAGGCAAAACCTGATGCTGAAGCCAAGGAGAGAAAAGCTTCCAAGCACAAGAGACGGTCTGTATCTGTCTCTGATAGTGATAGCGATGCTGATAGTCATGAAGACGGGAGGAAAAGGACCAAAAAGCCCCACAGGAAGTTGAGGAAGCACGGCCATTCTGACTCGGATCATGAAAGAAGGAAGGATAGGAAATCCAAAAGTAAGCCAAAGAGACGATTGTCTGAGTCTGATGATGATAGTAGGGACGACTATGACAGTGAAATGGAAGGGAAGAGAAAGAAACAAGGCCGTAAGAAACATCGAAATGATGGATATGAGAGTGACTTGGAAGAGAAGAGAAAGAAGCACGGCCATAAAAGACGTAGGCATGATTCTAGTGATTCAGAAAGTTCAAGTGATGAGAGTGATGGTTATGGCAGAAGAAGAAGCCATGGAAAGAATCGCAAACACCATAAACGATCAGATGGGAGCTCCTCTGAATCCTCAAGTGATGATGAGGCAGAGAGAAAGAAGAGTCATGGTAGGCACCACAAACATCATCGACGATCTCATAGCCGCGATGTTTCAGATTCTGATGGACACAAGCATCCCAAACACCGTAGACAATCAGACGGGAGCTCCTTTGAATCTTCGAGTGATGATGAGGCAGACAGAAAGAAGAGTCATGGTAGGCACCACAAACATCATCAACGTTCTCGTAGCCACGACGTTTCAGATTCTGATGGATACAAGCATCGAAGGAGGAGCAGATCCGCTGAAGAGCAACCTAATGATCACCCCAAGAATGGGCAGCAGCATGTTAATGAAGATCTCGATGAGAAACATTTCGAAAATGGCTTTGCTGAAGGGAATCCCAAAGGCCACTGCAATCCACATGGTCCTAATAATTAGATGTTATTTTGACCCCAAACAAGATTTCAGTTGTTTTCCGCAGCAGGAGACTGCATTTTATGAATTCTGATAATTTACCTCCTATGATCATTTCTAGAATTCACTAATGTGATTGACAATTGAACTAATTTGTTGTTTTACCATCGAGTTTAAACGATCAGAACTTCTATTACATGATATAGCTTTATCATGAGATATATCTTTATCATGCTCTATAGTTAAAGATTTTGGTATTTAAAGTTAACCTACATGATGTACATATAGTTATACACACCGGTAAATCCCAAAAAAAATTGTGTCTAATCCATTGCTACATATAATACTCGAGATTAAAGTTGAATGGCATTGCTATTGAGCACGAACTTTATTTACTTTATTTATATAAAAAAATTATAGACTTTTTAGTAATTATAACTAATAATATCTAGTCATAGGTTATAGCATAACAACTAAGTAATATTCTACATATCTTTTAATTTATATTCTTTAGTAAAAATAATTTATATCTCTAGAATTAATATATTTTACTGGTAATAGCTAACATACCATCTAAAACTAATACATTTTACCAATAACAGTAATACATCTTAAATTCTTAATAAAACAACTCCTGTTCATCATTTTCCACTCTATACTTTGCCTACACTAATAATTAGCAAAAACAATCTCACGAGAACAGAAAAGGGGTGAGAAAAATGTCTCGAAGAAGGGTATAACTTGCATTGACCAATAAGTAGAACACAAAATTTGATAATCACCTCTGCATTCTGATATATGAACGAGGTGACTAAATAATCAGAGTATGTAGAATTTCACTATTACACAGGACCAATGTTGACTTGTTGAGTGCACTGGCCAAGTCTCCTAAAATGGGATGCCTCTTTGCATCATATATCAACCTAATGAAGTATGAAATCAACCGCTGCTGAAAGCTGTAGCAAAAGCCCTCGATAAATACTATTTATCACAAAATTGGTCTTATTCTGTGGTTTTCACATGCTAAATGTCCATCATGTGAAAAATGAATCGACTTTAAGTACATGGCGACGTCCAAACTCATAGCTGTCAATAGTTCTTCAAAATCCTCTCACTTGCTACTCCATCAGATACTAGAATAGAAGTTATCTCCTGCAAGCAGAGTAGAAAACAATGTATTATGCTGCATAGACGATTTTTATTTTAAAAAAAGAATCTGCTTAGAGAAAACCGGAAAGAAAAATGTTGCTCTAGGAAAACACAGATCCTCAATTTGAATTCCAGTATTGAATGTTAGAGAGGTTAAAACAATAACGATAAAACCAACAGTTTTTCAACCATTGAGGTTTCAATACACCACCTCGACTCTGCCAGATTACCTTATCACACATCAAGTTTGGTCTCCCTATTCCTCTGGGCTACCTACCTTAACTAAAAGTCCACCACTTCTCTTCAATAGTGCACTTATCATTTTTCATTTGGTTTGCTACATCTACCCTATCTACATACTCGGGCATTCATGATTTAGCATGGGAACGAACCTCAGCCAATTGATTGAAAATTGACTGAAGAAACTACTACAAACCTCAGCCATTTGTCTTCGGCCACAGAGCACTGCACCAGTAGAATTTGGGGTCAAGAGTCTTTTCCCTCTAGCAAAAGCAGTCTGCAAAAGAAATAGCATTAAATATAAAAAGACAAAAGAGATGAAAACGGCATTCCATGAAGGACAGAGTAACAACCTGTACGAAACCCCGCTCCCCTGTCCAACCATCATCTGGCTGTGAAAGCACTGGCACAATATTGACTCCACTAGATTGCCAATCTTTAAATCTTTCCTACAAATATTTTAGAGAAAACTCAGAAACCTCAAAACAATATTCGAAGCAAGATCTCTTATTTTAACCCCTTTGCTCAACATTAAAGAAGTCATAAGAAGCAAGAGAGGGATACCTGATATGCCATTCTCTCAAGGTTTCTTGCACCGTAATAGAGCCTAACATCTGCTCTCTTATCAGCATCAAAACCCGTCTCGATTAAAGATCGAATTGGACTGCACATAATAAAAAATTGTATTGTGGCAAGATGATAAAGCATAATAAACCAGAAAAATTAGTTGAAGTCATTCAAGCATAATATGGTAAGGACTGTCACTATACAATCATATGTGTCGCGACGAAAATTCCAATTCCACAAATGCAGGTTACACAATCAGAACAAAGTCCTCCATGGTTTGAAAATTCTTCAACAGGAATGAGAATTAAAAAATGAATACATGGTAATTATAGTTACTAATGAATATAAAAGATGACGTATGGCACTATTTTCACTCCTAATCAGGTAATCAATACCTCCCCAACTATAATCATATACCATGCTCCCCAAGCTTTCCTTTCCCTTTCTTTCCAAAATTAGAGCCCAAAGTGTTGTGATGTTATCCACTACGGAGTATGGAGACATATTCATTCAGCACCTCCGGCATATTCAGGGTGTGAAAGAAAATAGGATTTACATTTCCATTCTCATTAAAGAAATTTCCAACCAAACGCCCGGAGTAATTCTGTCTATAATGTGGTAATCTCCAAGAATGATCAGCGATATAACTGGATTACTAAATGGAATTGCAGCGCATTAGAGATGAATCGGATGTGAACAAGCATTTACCTGATACCCGATCCGGTAGCAAATATGAGCACGGTCTGATATCTATCCGGCGGGGAGATTCGATCGACATCAAAACCATTGCCAATAGCCGAACTCAGTTCCACAACATCGCCTTTCTGCAGCTGGCAGAGGAGCTCCGCCGTGGAACCGGCAATGGATCTCACCAAAAATTCGAAGACGCCTTTGGAAGAGGCGATCGAAGGAGGTGACGAGATGGATAGAACCGTAGGTCTGACGCAGCGACCCCGGAGCCGGACCAGCAAATACTGGCCGGCTTTAGTGTAAGACGCGGCGAGGTCGGGGGACCTCGAGACGTCGACGGTGATAAAGAAGAGTGTTTCCGCGGCAGGAGAAACTTTAATTAGCGGGGTGGGAGTCCAGACGGTGGGGTCGCGGCGGACAGCAGCAGCGGCTGAGTCAGCGAGGCGACGGCGGCTAAGGTGGTGGGAGAGATGGCGAAGTTCCCTGAATTTTGAGAGAATCATGGGACCGTGGAGGAGAGAACGGGTCAGGGGAGCATGAGAACTTGGAACGGAATTTGGTAGAGGGTAGAAGAAGGCGCCGCCGAAGACGGTGTGGTGGAGGGTTCGGGTGTGCGGTGGTGCACTATAGCTGCAGTGGGCTCTCTACGTGGCGCAACCTGTGAAAATCACTATGGCTACTTTGATTCTTTTGAAAATCATCATAATCTTTCCCACATTTATTTATTCTTTTATCGTTTAATCTTATATAAAATATTAAAATAATAAAACATTAATCATTATTAAATATTAATTTAACAATAAATTATAATCATAACTTTACACACTCATTTAAATATCAAAACAAACATAGCATATACTTCCTCTCAACCACAAAAAATTTGTACACTTCTATATTTGAACATCTCACACAATTTTATATACTATTAAAAAAATATTAATTTATATATACACTTATAAATTTATACACATATATACATATATGATAGTACTATTTTATATATATATATAATACATTTTAAAAAAATATATATATCATCCCGTAAAATGCAAATCCTATTGAATAGAGGGAATACATTTTAGGAATACATCTTATATAAAATATTAGTTGGGATAAACACCAAAAATCTCTAAAAACATGACATTAAATTCTAAATGATGAAGTTTAAGTTCAGTTACAAAATGAAGTCTTTATGAGAGACAACTATGTCAAAAACACACTAATATTTAGGCAAAATAAGTTACATGTACGCATACGTAGTGTGCTAGTCAAAAAGTGGGTGCAAAATGAGTTAAAAAAATTGCAATTCTCGCTTCAGAAATTATAAGAAACAAGAAATAAGACTCATTAAAACCAACTCAATCGTCACCATAGTATATATAGCCATAACTCTTATAAGGCTACCATAAAAAACAATTTATATAGCTAGATCATGCACTAAACTTCCATCTGTGGATAGAAAGCAATATGGATTTTCTATTCGAACTGATGCAAACAACAAAAGCAACAGATCTTGCTTTTCTTATTTGAGATTGGTGAATTAGTTTGCATATATTAAATAAGTTATTGAAGAGATAAATCAGAACATGCATTAGAGGCTACTATTCATCAAATAACCTAACCATTTCAAATCCTTTTTGGATATGCAAAGCATGCTTCCACTCATACAACACTCAATTGCACAGCCTTGCACAACAATGTCAATTTTAAACGAAGCACAGCCTTAAAAGTGTCTCCAAATGAGCCAATCATAACAAGATATACTTGCTCCCAAAATTACCAAATACCACAATAATCCTGTAATACAAGCTGTTTACATCAGTGATTAATAATGTTGTTTCCTTTCTCATTCACCCTTTCCAAGAGTATAAGTCAAATAAACTCCATTGCTATGTATCATGCTCAGGAATTAATAAAGCATTTTATAACCAAACACAGAAAATACGTCCAGGAAGGCCAAATACTACCAACATGGAGGTGCTGTTAATGTCTAAATGCGAAGAAGGAATGAATAGTAGAGGCACAACTTACAATAGATGCCAAGTTCTCCATATATTCAATCAACAAATTAGTAGCCTCTGCATATCTGCTATGATCAACATATAGGCAAAATAAGGATGCTGGACTTGACTCACTTCCAGTCACCCCAAAACAACTTTCATTATGATTCTTCTGCCATGATGAATACTTGTATTTTTGAAAAATAGCTAGGTACCTATGCATTTCTCTAAGTAATCAATAGTGCCACAATATTACTATATACTCGATCCCTAAAACTATACAACACATTCATACATACATACATACATAGACGATGGAGAGATAACAAAATCAGAACTGGAAAATAGAAGAGATCCAGAAGTTACCTGAAAACAGGATCAACAGCGGCGGAAAGACGCGGGAGGGACGATCGACGGTCAAACAGATAAAAATGATACCACTAACAAAACTGATGAGAAAAAAATGAAGTACTGTAAAAAAAAAAATTAACAAAAGAAAAGACGCGTGAATGAAGAATGCAAAAGACGGACGCGTGGACGGAACGAGAGGACGTGTGGAATGGCAACAGGCAACCGGCAAATAAAATAAAAGAGGTAAATTAGGCGATAAAGGCAGGAGGCAATATAAGAAAATCCACGCTTGTGGCACCTGCTTGGTACCGGATACCGATCGAAAACTGGCCGCTTTTAAGTTATTCACGCTTTATATATAGGTTATAGATATATGTGTGTGTGTGTGTTTTGGGCGTATAGGTGCAAAGTATCACTATTTTTATGTAAAGTGCTGCTGATATAAATCAAGAATTTTGAATAGTTACAATTACCCTATAATTCAATTGTATTTTTAAATTATATTAAAAACTTTCACTTGTACAATTATAGTTATTTCCATTATCAATGTCATCTGAACATCTATATAAATACACCAACAGCAAGCAAAACCTCAGCCTTAAATTTATCTATTTTTAGTGCAGGTACGTTAATCATTTGCCCATAAAATTTGTCAATTAAAAATTTAATTAAGTGCACTTTGTTATAATTGATAAATAAATATTTTTTATGTAACAACTAAAGTCCAAAAATTATCAACACTCATAAAACCACCAAAGCAACCTTACCCACAAATATTACCAAGAATTTTAAGAGGGAAAAATTCACTTCAAAGTTCATTCGAAAAACATACATTTTCAAAGAATACCTTCACATTTTTATCAACCTTTCAGAAAACATTTAATCACAAGAATAACCAAGTAAAATTAATACTGTAAATTAGATGTAATAGTAAATCCTGTTTGGGCATGCAGGCAGCCACACAGACAGAAGCAAGTAGAGGCATGTAAAACAAAGTAGTCAGTAACAGATATAGCAGAAAATAACCTTTAAACAGCAGCCAAAAATAGCTCAAATTAAACCACACTTCTGTCTGGAATTACGAGTTTTCAAATGGGAAAACATGGTAGCAAGTGAATCCAATATTCAGCAAATAAATTCAACCAAAAATATACAAGTCCGCCATCTTAACCCTCCTTATTACGTCAATCGACGAGACAGGTGAGGGCTAGGCAGTAGGCACGGAGTGCCATCTTAAGCTCCGGAGATGAATTCACTTTTCCGCAAATACAGAACACATGGGAAATCTAAATTCTGTTTCCAAAATATATAAAAGTTATGTTGCTCCTGAGCATTTTCAAGAACTAGATTATTTTCGCGATTGTCGACAGAAACAAAAAAGGAAGTCACCAAAAAAAAATTCTAAGCAGCAGATTCTTTGGCAATCTTCTCAGCCTTGGCAATGACTTCATCAATTCCTCCAACCATGTAAAATGACTGTTCTGAGAGATCATCGTATTTTCCATCCAATACTCCCTGTTGCAAAGCAATCATCAAGGAATGCAGATGCGTATGGAAAGACAATGAAAAAGAGCAAGGAAAACTAGGGTGTCCATTAACAGATAATTCTACATCCACAGCTTATACGAGAGCACGTGTATTTCAAGGATTCATCAGTAGTAGAGTCTCAAGTAAAATCTCATGGGTTTCAACTCTTAAAATGACAATCACGACCATTTAAGGAATTTACTAAAAGAAAGACTTAATATTGTGATAATCTACAATCAGCTGTGTATGTATAGTTGTTACCTGGAAACTGGTTACACTCTCCTTCAACTCAACATACTTGCCAGGGGCTCCCGTGAAAACTTCTGCAACATGGAAGGGCTGGCTGAAAAATCGTTGAATCTTACGAGCACGTGAAACAGTCAATTTGTCATCTTCACTAAGCTCATCCATTCCCAGAATGGCAATAATATCTTGAAGATTCTTGTAGTTCTGAAGAACTTGCTGTACACCACGGGCTGTGCTGTAATGTTCCTCTCCCAAGACATGAGGGGAAAGCATACGAGATGTTGAATCCAGAGGATCCACAGCAGGATAAATTCCAAGTTCAGAAATCTGTAAGATTAACAGACACAAAAATCAAAACTCAAGACTACAGTTAGCAACAATGTATCATACAGAAACTTCAACCAAAATATACATACTGATCGAGACAACACAGTGGTGGCATCCAAGTGAGCAAAGGTGGTTGCAGGAGCGGGATCTGTCAAGTCATCAGCTGGCACATAAATGGCCTGGACGGATGTAATAGAACCCTTCTTGGTTGTAGTAATACGCTCTTGAAGACCTCCAAGATCTGTAGCCAAAGTAGGCTGATATCCGACAGCAGAAGGAATACGCCCAAGCAAAGCAGACACCTCTGAGTTGGCCTGCAAAAGTTTCAGACATGAAGTCAAATTAGCAACATGTAAAACATTAAGAGAATACTCAATGTTTCGTGTAAAGAAATGCAAGCCTACTTGGGTGAAACGGAAAATGTTGTCGATGAAGAGAAGCACATCCTGCCCTTCGGCATCACGGAAGTGTTCAGCGACAGTCAATCCAGTAAGTCCAACACGGGCACGAGCACCCGGGGGCTCGTTCATTTGACCATAGACTAGAGCGCACTTGCTTTCAGCCTGAACAAGGGAACAGATAAAACTATAGCAAAGGGTAACAGAAAACTAGATAAGAACATTTATCAAAATTCAAGATGCTGACCTGTTGATCACCTAGCTTAATAACACCACTTTCAATCATTTCTCTGTACAAATCATTACCCTCACGAGTGCGTTCTCCAACACCAGCAAAGACAGAGAAACCACCTGGCAGAAAAAACAGCAACAATGATTTTCTGCATTTTGTAAACTAGAGCTGTAAACATACGAGATCAAAACAAGAACTGACCATGAGCTTTAGCAACATTGTTGATCAGTTCCATGATAAGTACAGTCTTCCCAACACCAGCACCACCAAAAAGTCCAATCTTTCCTCCTCTTTGGTACGGTGCAAGAAGGTCAACAACCTTTTATTTAAAAGAAAAAGGACAAACAAAAAATTAACATATAACAACGAAGTCCGTGGAAGTAAGCATATGGTCCTATAAGTTGATCAATGTGAACTTGATCATCTAAAAGGGCGAGTTATTATATACCTTGATACCAGTGACAAGAATTTCTTGCTCTGTAGCTTGCTCAACAAAGGAAGGAGCTTCACGGTGAATGGGTAAATAGTGCTCGGTTTCTGCATCATTACACACCCATCATTAAAGTCGTAAAACTTTTTTAAGCCACTACAGACATTTTTTTAACGGAAAGGCAGCATCACTTACTAAGGTCGCCCTTCTCATCGATGGGCTCTCCAATGACATTGATGATACGTCCTAGAGTGGCTCTACCAACAGGAACCTAGAATAAAACAATGTCAGATACAAAATTATTCTATTATGATATGATCAACAAGTCCATTTGACATAGAGAACATCTTAGGTGATCAGAAGCAATGACAAACAGAGGGTCACAAGTCTAAAGACCTCATCCTCCAAATTAAATAAAATGAGCACACACAATCCACTTTAAGAGCAAAAAAATAGATCCGAAGTAAACAAGAGAACATCTATGAACCATTTCAAACTTTATATGAACAATTAAAGAACACACCCCCAACTAAAATCAAGTCTTGAATAAATCCTAAGCACTTAATCACACTGAATAGGCAAAAGCAAAAAGTCGAAAGATTTAGCAAAATTCCTGAATGGGCTAAAAAGCAAAAAAAAAAAAAAGCATTCAAGAGAAGTCACTGCATTGAAAAGATCAAGTTAAAATTTCAGATACTTAAAATGTTCCATCAGAAGATGTAAACAGGATCCGTGTATAAGCATACAGGAATGAACAAAAATTTAGCAGATCTGAGCATCAAATATCTGAATAAATTAATCCAAATCAAATTACACATGAATTCTATAGATTCTGCCTGTTTCCAAACAATCCAATCAAGAGCAATGTAACCATAGAAGGTCAAAGTCACCAAATCTAAGTAAAACTTAGGGCAAAAAATAGGCCAATTGTTCAAACTCACAGTAATGGGTGAACCGGTGTTAAGCACGCGCTGGCCTCTAACCAGCCCCTCGGACCCATCCATAGCAATACATCTCACCACATTCTCACCCAAGTGAGAAGCCACCTCCAGTACAAGCCTGATCGGGAAATCCAAAACCTCCAACGCCGTCAAGATCGGGGGCAAACCATCGTCGAACCTTACGTCGATGACGGCACCGATAACCTGGCACACCTTCCCGATAGCGCCTTTACCGGTATACTCATCCGTGATTTTGCCACTGGCACCACCGCTCGGGGCCGGCTTGGAGGCCGGCGGCGATGCAGCGGGCGCAGATGTAGCGTAGTGAGTCGCGAAACGATGAAGAAAATGCCCGGCGGGGGATGGGCGAGGACTGGGCTTTGGGGATGAACAGAATGGAGATCGGGGGCGTCTGGCGGCGGAGGACCGTAGAAACGAGGCTATGAGCCTCCGGGAAGCCATGGCAGAAGAGAGATGGAGATTGAGATTTGGAGAGAGGTGGAGAAATGGTTAAAAGGAGTAGCGCTAGGGTTTGTGAGAGATGGGGTTATAATCTGGAGAGAGAGTGAGGACAGTAAGAATTTTTTACTTTTTACTGAGGTGGTCCGCGCTTGAGATGCTGAGGCGTCGGGGGTTAGTTCTTGTTTTGCGAGATAAAAATGGGTTAAATTTTGGGGGTGGGTAAAAAGGTGACACCTGGCATTTGTTGACTGCGTTCATAAATAAATAATAATTATAATAAATATAAATTTTTTATCTTTTAATATTCCCCTTCAATTGTTTTTTCAGTATAAATTTTATTTAAATGGTCTAAAGCGACAGGTAATTTCTCAGATTGGAAATTAATTTCAATTTAGAGAAATTATAAAGTTTGATTGTTTTTTCCCTTTTTGGACGCCAAATTATAAGGAAATTTTAATCACATGTTATTTTACTATGATTGCGAAATCTTGTTTGTAATTTATTTTAATTGAAATTTTGCAAATCATTAAATATAATATTAACAAATTATTTATATTATAATTAAAATGATATTATCACATAATTTTACATAAGTAAAAGCATATAATATAAATTCTGTCAAATAGCTTCTCTTATTGAGAAGTGAGAACAAGATGCTTTATGAGATTTTTTATTTTTTATAATGGACTCTATATATAATTGTTGGACCCAAGGCCCAATCATTTTGGAGATGCAGATAAATTTTAAGGATAACTATTACTAAGGGACAATGTTTCACCTGTTTTTAGTAGCTATAAACAAGGATGAAAATATTATCCGTAAAAAAAAAAAATAGATAAATATCAATATGTAATATCTATATAACTTATTTTTTTATAAAGTAAACTAAATATCATTAAATATCAAGAAAATATCGAGGAAATATCGAAATATATCGAGAAAATATCGATAAATTTCGAAAAAAAAATTCAAAAAACAGTATATAAATATAAATTTATCACAACTACAAAATTTATTCAAATTCTTTTGTTAAATTTATGCATTATATGTTTGTTCTTAAATTTTTATAATTTTTAAATTCGATATATCCATCGATATTTTCACAAATTTAAGATCTCGATATTTCCATGGATACCGATATTTTCAACCTTGGTAAATTTTGAATTTTTATATACTATTTTTTTTAAAAAAATCGAAATTTCGATATTTCCTCGATATTTTCTTGATATTTAACTATATTTGGTTTACTTTATAAAAAAATAAGCTATATAGATATTACAAATTGATATTTATCGATTTTTTTTTTTACAGATATTATATAAATATCGTTTATACACAATATCGATGACTATGGAAAATTGATATATCGTGGATATATTGGAGAAATATCGGAATATTTTCATCATTGGCTATAACCTCATCTCCATATTACACATCTTCACCCAGTTAAAAAATATTATATTAAAATTTCAACATGAAAATTCAATAAAACTTCTATTTATGTTTATTTCAATCTAAATACTTTTATTTGTATTTAAGAATTTCCAAACAAAATAATATAATGATGAGCTACTAAAAATTTGTTTATATATAGTATTATAAATGACTTAGGGGTGTTTGGTTGGTGACTTTTGGAAGTAAATAATAGTAATGAAAGTCATATTGTATGTTTGAAATTACTCTACTATAACTTTGAGAACTATGACTTTCATTCCATACCATTTTCATTCCTTACAATTATATCATACGTCCCCTTAGTCTTGTATGCAACAGGTGCACCGTGCAACTCAAGTGCATTTTTTTAAAAAAATTACACAATATATTATTGAAAAATCACACATATTATTAATTATTAAAAAGTGTATTTTTAATGGTGTAACTCTTCAGTAATAATATGTGTGACTCTTCAGCAATAAATGATGTTACTTTTAAAAATACATTTGAGTTGCACGGTGCATTTAATGTGCAAGAGACTTACTCATATAAATAGATAAAATGTTATCAAAAAAGATTAGTCTTATATGCACCAGTTACACGGTGCAACTCAAGTTTATTTTTAAAAAGTTAAACAGTTTATAACTGAAAAGTTAAACAGTTTATTACTGAAAAGTTAAACTATGAAAGATACACTTTTCAGTAAAACTGTTTAACTTTTCAGTTATAAACTGTTTAACTTTTTAAAAATGAACTAGAGTTGCACCGTGTAACTGGTGCACATGAGACTTACTCTGTCGCAAATTATTATTAATGGTAATTATCTATTTTCCTTATATCAAAAAATAAATTTTCGAATATTTTCACACAGATTGAAAAATAAATTGTATTATAATTTGAGCATTAAATTTTAATTTTTATTTCGCTTAAGTCTTTATGATTACTCATATCTAAAAACAAATATCAGTAATAAGATGGACTAAATAGAAAAAATAATATCATAGATTTAGCAAGTGGTCTAATCTATAGGGGCCGCGGGAAATAGAAAATAAGTCTAATTTTGTGAAATGAAACCAGTATTGATTGATAATAAGATACTTGTAAAATTTATATGAAAATTATTTAAATAAAATTATTATAAAATTATTTTAAATTCGATCAAAAGTAATAAAAATTTTATAAAAATATAAAAAAACGAGTATTAAATGGGTGCACTAACGAAGGCCTCAACTGAAGTTCGAACATAATTTTCTAATTCACAATCTACAATATATTTTCAGATCTCAAACTTTCACACCAAATTAATTCCTTGAGATAAAATTATATGTGAATTCAGTATACTGAACTCTTTTACTTCATTCAATTAAAACAAAATGATACTAAAATGAATAGAAATAGATTCTCTCTATACTCTTATTTTTATTTTTGTGATTTATGTGTTTATTTCTTTCGAAATTAATATTCTTTCTTTTTCATATACTAAAATAAATTCAAAAAAGTACTCCCTCCGTCCCGTAGGAATTTGCACCCTACGGGACGGCATATTTTTTAAGGAAAATTATTTTATATATAAAATAGTGGCATATGTGTAAAGGTTTGTGAGTGTGCACGTAAATCAATGTTTTCTTTTTTGATAGTGTGCAAATTTGTGTGGGACAGAGGGAGTATAAGGCGACTCAACCCGTCAAAGAGGGACCAAGCCCGATCACCTTTCAATAGCATCAGCAAACACATAATCAATATTCCTAAAAAAGTTGTAACCATTAGATTAAAACTACAATAATTCACACAAAAGATCATGGCCTCATCATCTCTTCAAGAAATCCCATTGCCAATAAGTGAAGACTCTTCCTCAACTAACCTCTCCCTTGCCTTAGCCACCTACACAGTGGAAATTATGTATAGCTCATTGAGAGTCGAAATTAACGAATAGGCGAAACTACACACAAAGAGGAGGAGGAAGAGGAAGAAGACGAAGAATCGAACCTGTTTTTCCCAGTTTGTGCAGCTTGTTATTATCGCGAGTAGGACCGTTTGCAATGTTGCGCCAGCGAGCACTCCAATCCATAGACCTTTTCCTCTAAGATCGAAGCAGAAAGCCAATGCAGCTGAAATCGGAAGCCCGAAGAGATAAAACGACGCAAGATTTATGTAAGCAGCAATATGTTGCCACCCGCATCCCCTTGCAACACCTAAAACAAAAAAAGAATCAAGTTTCTGACACACGAGAAAAGGAAGAGAATGATGACGATGAGACAAAGGCTTACCAGAGATGGTGCCTTGGAGATTATCAGTTATAATAGAAAAACAAACAAGAGGAGCCAAATCAGCCACATATTCAACAACCTTCTCATCATCGCTGAAAACATACCCAAAAACACGCCGGCTGGCAAACAATATCCCACTTATAACCAAAGCGTTTACAACAGCAAGCACCATTAGAGCGGCTACTGTCAAACGAGCCCCCTCGTGTCTTCCAGCTCCTAAATCGTTCGAAATTCTAGTGCTGAACACGAGGAGTTAAAAATCGACATGTGTAAACAACACACGAATACAAACAACACCAAATACCTCGCTGCAGAGGCCAATCCATAAGGTATCGCGAAAAGCATAGACATAGTGTTTAAGCTGTCAAGATGACATACATACGAAGCATGTAAGAAACGAGTAAATCCTTTAGGACAGCGCAAATTGCACGCGCATACGTACCTCAAAGACAGCACCGAGGTCTCAAGCTGCGGATTTGGCAGCAGCCCCGACAGCAAGATCAGCACCTCATACGACCACCATTCGACACTGCAAACACCAAATTTTCGAAAAAAAGCAATCACATTCTTTATCACATTTTGAACAACAGCACACAATGCCTAACTCCAGACAACATTATAAATTACCAGATCATCACAGCACAAGGAACTGCAAATTGGAAAAACTCCTTCATGCCTTCAAACACCTTCATTGAAATTGGACCACGGGTTCTCTTACAAGACTCCGAGCACATCATGTATGCACTCAATATAGCGACGTTTAGCCACGTCGAAACACACATTGCAACGGCACCCCCAAGATTCCCCAACCCCGTCTTGAAGACGAGCAGCCAACAAACGGGCACGTGGAAGCAGACAACAATGCAGGAGCTAAAGAGCATAGGGAAAACCAAGCTCTGCATCTGATAGTACCGGACAAGTGGCTGAAGAAACGCGTAGCCAAAGAGCGCTGGAATGAGCCAAGTCGTGAATTTTCCAGCTTCACGCGAAATCCGAGGATCTTGGCCTACGAGCACGAGCAATTTTCCCATGCACATCCACAGTACGGACAGAGGGATGCTCACAATGGTTAGAGAAACGACTGCGGTGTAAGTTTGAGTTGCCATTTTTTCGAATTGTTTGGCGCCAAAAGCTTGTCCGCTAATCGTCTCCATGCCACTAGCCATGCCAATCTGATAAGTTTCATTACATATCAGGAAATTAGCATTATGATTGTTTGCAACTATAAGCTAATGTATAGTTCTTGATTTCAATTCAACCTATGTAGGAGTAGTACAAATACAACAACTTGTGCACCTTAGCTAATTTGTTTTTGAAATGGGTAAAATAATCTATCCCGCCAATATTTTGGCAACATAGATTATATTATCCAAAACACACCGTAGAAGAATTAACTCATGTAAGATTTGAAGATTGCTTCCACATTGTCTTGCTATAAGTGATCTTAAACAAATTGAGGCAGCATTTGTTTCAAATATTTTCAATGAGAATGGTAACTTAACGAGCAAAGATAACTATGGTAATTAAAGAGAATAAAAAATGATCACAAAATATTACTTGGGATTATGGGCTTAGTGACCTCAAATTCAAAATTATTTACTGTGGGCCGGGGCTCACAAGTAAATTCTTTGGACAGTGCAATTTGTGCTGGTTGATCATTTGATATTGATCCTATATTTTGAAACTTTACCGAACAACTTCTAAAATAGTTTTCTTTTTTCAAAAGCGGTGAGAGAGAGCTTTTAAAAAAAAACTGTTTTAGAAGTTATTTATAGAGTTCTAAAACATGCACTTTATCTATTATTACTTTGATGAACTCGACGCATTTTCACCTCTAGTCTTTCTTATAAAATCAAATATCTCAATTCTTTCATTATTCTTCAAACTAGCAACAAATAAACTATCAATTTTTATTGGAGTTGCATGATTCTCGTTGTTATTCTCATTTTCGAACCAAAAACTCTCTAAATTTAGCTTTCAAGAAATTCTTCAAAACATGCTCTGAAACAGCAAACAGGGCACCTTGGCCAAAACCAACATACACAACAATTAGTCAACCAAAAAAAAATTTGTTGATAGAGAGGGGAGATGCATACAAGCACACTGAAGCCAGTGACAGAGGCAAGAGAGATGGCAATGGCGGTGCTAGAGAGAGAAAGCTCACTCAAATGGCCGACCATCATCAACGGTATGACTTGCATCAGATAGTGTGATAGAGTGACAGCCATCATAGGCCCTGCTACATGGCCCAGCCTCTTCATCTCCATCCCTATCTCTCTCCATCTTCTTCTTCTTCTTCTCTCCGATGAACTTCCCTTCTGCAACAGACTCTCCTCCATTTTCTCTCTCCTCTCTTCTCTCTCATGGCATCATCGTTTCTTGACTTTATTTATACAGAGGAAGTAGACTGGTGGAATATGTAAGGTAATGGGGGCAGGTATACTCTTTTTCTTTTTCTTTCTTTCTTTTGGAAAACTAACTTAAAGAAAATTAATAAAAATTAATATTATATTAAGGGTATGTTTGGTTCGTAAGATAAAAGTATTTATCCGTAAAAAAATATGCATGTTTTTTATGGATAGATAATTTTATCTTACGAATCAAACATACCCTAAAAAGATAGATAACATAAAAAAGTAAGAGTATATCGTGGAGTAAAAAGTTTTATTTGTAAATTTAATTTATTTAAAAAAAAAGTTTTGTATGCAAAGAAATAAAAAAAGAAATATATTTTATGGACGGAAGGAATATTATTTTTTAGTATATTTAGTACAATTTTTAAGTCTATTTATTTAGGGAGAATATTAAAGCTCTCTTTAATTTTACACTGATGGGTCACTTTTTTTTTAAACCATAGAGATTAATTTTTTGGGTTTTGTTCTTCGAAATGGGAGTTTCAACTTTGTAAGTATGTTGCTTGGTTTTTCTAATTGCGTCTAGGAATTAAATTTTTTTATTCTATATATATATATAAATGAAGATGATTATAAACTCTCTGTTTGTTCATTTGTCAATTTGTAGAAAAAATTGTATATTTTGAATTATGAATGTACATCAAAGGCAAGGTTTTGTATCCAACCATTTTCAACGTTTTAAAAAATGTTTTAGTAAGAGTATTAAAATTTTCGATCTTGCCTGTTATATAATCAAAATCAATAATATTTTGATATTATTATTCAAAATATCAATAATTTTTAAAATAATTTAAAATATTCATATTTAATATAAAAAATCGTATTATTAAAAATCAAAAGGTAGGTTCACTCAAGTACAGATGTTAGTTATGCTAATTGGCTTTTCGATAAGAGAGATAATTGGTTAAAACCAAATTAATTAGCACAGAAACAAAATTAGGTAAACCCCTACGCTGATCATGACTAACTTAAATAATTTATAAAATATTAAAAATAAGCTATCAAATGCTCCCTTAATGCATAATATGCATAAACATATTATTAGTACTTACAAAAAGAAATAGTCAAATAATGCATATGAATTTTTTCATAATGCACATGAGACCAAACTATTTAGAGTGAATTTAGAAATTTTGAGAGCCATAACCTCTTCTAGACGTGTAAATGTAATATTACACTTGTAATCTATCTAAACAGATGGAATATAAAGTGTAAAATTAGTTTCTAAAACTCTATTTGTATATTAAAAAGTGCTTTATTTTCAAAGCTGGTACGACCCAACTTTTAAATTTGAAAAGCACTTCTCACTGTTAAGTAGAGATCTAACACATGCCCTTAATAGACTTTTCCGATCATGCATCCCGTAGTCTTCAACCACGAAACGAGCACTCTTCTTGAGATAACCTGCCCCTTGCCCTAGCTGCCTGCAAAATGAAAATTCAAATGAGCAACAGAATGTAGCTCCGTTTGAGCTTAAAGCGAGTAAGTGACGTCTCTAGTTCAAATCCGAGCAACTGAAGGAAAAGAAAAGAAGGATGACCTGTTTCTCCCAGTTTGTGAAACTTGTTATCGTCGCCAGCATTGCCGTTTGCAGTGTTGAGCCGGAGAGTATTCCGATCCAAAGACCCTTTCCTCTAAAATTAAACCAGAAAGCCAATGCAACTGCTATTGGAATTCCAAAGAGATAAAATGCTGCCAGATTTATATAAGCGCCTATATGTTGCCAACCACAACCCCTAGCAACACCTGGAAAATAACTTAACAGTTAAGTAAGGGTTCGCTTGATTGGGGGTAACGATGAATGAGAGAAGAGGGAGTCTTTTACCGGCAAGGGCGCCTTGGAGACTATCCATCATAACAGATAAACAAACAAGAGGGGCCATGGTAGTTACGTAGGCCACAACTTCTTTCTCGTTGCTGAAAATGTAGCCAAAAACATTCCGACTAACAAAGAGGCTGACGCCAACAACCACTGCATTTGCAGCTGCAAGAAGCATCAGAGCAGTCACGGATAAACGAGCTCCCTCTGGCTTCCCAGCTCCTAACTCATTCGAAATTCTAGTGCTGGAAGTTAAAATTTACGCTAGATAAAACATTTGGCTATGGATCAAGGACGTTAATTCATAAATACGAAGAGATGGATAGTACCTTGCTGCAGCACCCAATCCATTCGGTATTGCATAAAGCGTAGCACCCACGTTAAAACTGTTAAGATACACAAGAGGTTAGAGGCCATTGTAGAATGTTGATGAATGGCATACAAGACTAACAAACTACTTCAATATAGCCAGTTAAATTATGTGTCATTCGTCAAGAATGGTTGAGCTAAGCATTAGTGAGTGCTTTGGAAGAGCATACCACACGGATAACACCGAGGTTTCAAGTTGCGGATTTGATAGCAGCCCGGATAGTAAGATCAGTAGCTCAAACGACCACCATTCCAAACTACAATCGTCAAATTTTTCAGAAAAATCGAATTCTTACAGGACATATAAATTTGCATATCTGAAGAAATGATTACCAGATCATTACAGCAGAAGGAACTGCAAACCGGAAAAATTCCTTCACGCCTTCAAAAACCTTCGTTGAAATCGGAGCACGAGTCCTTTTGCAGGCTTCCGAGTACCTCATGTACAAACTCAAGATCGTCACATTCAACCACGTTGAAAGCCCGATTGCAACAGCACCTCCGAGATTTCCTAATTTAGTTCTAAAAACTAGCAACCAACAAACAAGTACATGGAAACATAGAGTGACAGATGAACTAATGAGCATGGGGTGAATCAAGCTCTGCATCTGATAGTACCGAATAAGTGGTTGAAGAATTGCATAGCCGTAGAGCGCTGGAACGAGACACATTGTGAATTTCCCGGCTTCATACGAAATCTGAGGATCTTGGCCTATAAATTTGAGGACATTTCCCATATATATCCACAAAAAAGACAGTGGAATACAAACAATGATTAAAGAAACAATAGCAGTATAAGTTTGAGTTCCGATTTTTTCGAATTGCTGAGCTCCAAAAGCTCGTCCGCTTATCGTCTCCAGGCCGCTGGCCATACCTAACTGTTGCACCATGGATAAGAATAACATACTTCTCAGAGATTACTTATACAATCAATCAATCTTTTAATCACCTGAATAGACGCAGTTTCTGCAGAAAATTGTGTGGCATTTGTTTATCAAGCTAGCCATATAAATCAACTTGCTCTCATGTTCAATTGATGAAATTAATCAATAATACACTGTTCAATTAGCTACAACGGTCACTGTAAATTCTTTTAATTAATGAATTGACTTTAAAGTTAACAGAAATTCATCAGTGATAATGACTTGCAAGCTGATGGAGAAAAAGAGAAATATGAAATTCCAACTAATGGTGAAACAGAGATAAAATAAATTCTGAGAGAGAGAGAGAGAGAGGAGCATACTAGAAGACTGAAGCCAGAGACTCCAGCAAGAGAGATGGCTATGGCGGAGCTAGAGAGAGAAAGTTCACCTAAACGGCCAACCATCATCAACGATATAACTTGCAGCAAAAATTGTGATAAAGTGACGGCTACCATAGGCCCTGCTAAATAACCCACTCTCTTCATCTCCTCCCCTGTCTCCCTCCATCTTGATAAAGATTCCTTCACCAACAGACCATCCTCCATCTTCTTCTCCTTCTCTCTCCTATTATTCTCTCTCAAGATTTGTCTGCGATGGAGATATTAGTTTCTTGTTCCAACCTTTTTTTAATATCATAAGAGATAGTGTAGAAATTATTATTATTATTATTCTATAATAAATATTGAGTTTTACATTTTGTCTGTGTTTCAATTTTGTTGTTTCGTCATTGGAGAGCGGCGGCGATGACTCAGGCCGAGGAGAGTGAAATGGCTTTAGTTTAGGATTTTCTTTAGTTAGATTTAAATGAGATTTTTACACCTGTGGTCCTACACCACACCACCCTCAATTTTGCCCCACCATTCCATCATCATATCATTTGAATTCATGTTTGCAAAATCGATTTGCAGAACACAAAATAAAACAATCTCTTGCAACTCAACCTCCATTACCATGTTTTATATTTAAAATTAATTTAAAAATAATATAAAATCAAACGGGACGGAACGTGTCCAAAAGGTTTAGGCACACGAGTCCATTAGTAATTCATACTAATATTAAGGTTGCAAATAAAGCTTTAGCAATTCAGAATATTTTATTTTAATTACAAATGAAGTTTTGGCAGTTTGTACTATTACAAACACTTCAATGTGAAAGTATAGTGATCAATAATGCATGCATCACATACTGAGGGGACTTATATCTTGGCAGATTATAGACTTGGATTATAATGCAAATAAACATATCATTGTGATAATTTGTTTAAAAGAAAATGGCCTACTATATTAATGTGCGCAGCTATCTAAATTGAAGTATTTTTGGTTGATTTGATCGATTATTCCAATTATATAAGTATAAAGATGTTTTGAAGGGTAAGATAAATTATTATAGACTTATAGTGTATGTATGCATTTCCATTTTTTACCAATGTTTAGATAGAAAAGAAAAAATATATAAACATTTTAAATTTAATGGAACAAAAATTATACTCTAAATTCAATTCCATTATTTGACTTGATTGATCATAAGCACATTGTGATCATTTGGGAATTTGTAAAGTCCCTTATTTTACAATACATGCAAAACAAATAGTATACATACTGATACAATGAAACACAAAATTACAACACTCTGATTTTGAGCTTGCAATACAAATTGTGTGACCAACACAACGAAAAAAAAGTGTCATAAATGTGTAAATTTTCACTGTGTCAAAATTGAATGACCAAAATTAGTGTATTGTGTGTCTATAAATATTGCAATCTCAGTTAAACTAGCCATGGCCTCTTCACTTCTTCAATAAAGGCTATCACCATTATGCTGCGACGACTCTTCCTCAAATAACCTCTCCCTTGCCTTATCGGCCTGCACAGTAAAACCAATCAAAATGCATTTACATAGTCGGTAAATCACACTACTAACGTCATGTGCGACAGAAGAATAGCACGTAAGTTTACGAACAAGAGGGGTTAATTACCTGCTTCTCCCAGTTCGTGAAAATAGTAAACAACACGAGCAGGACCGTCTGCAGTGTTGCACCAGCGAGTATCCCGATCCATAGGCCTTTGCCTCTAAGATTGAACCAGAAAGCCAATGCAGCTCCAGTTGGGACTCCAACTAGATAAAATGCTGCAATATTGATGTAAGCACCGATGTGCTGCCATCCGCAGCCCCTTGCAACACCTGGAAAGAAAAAATACGGGACGAGTTGATATCAGTTGTTTTCATTGAACAGTATTAATTGATCCGGAGGCGAGAGAAGCTCTTACCTGCAAGGCTGCCTTGGATACTGTCGGTTATAACAGTGAAGCAAACGAGAGGAGCCATATCAGCTACATAATCGACAACTTCCTTCTCGTTGCTGTAAACGTAGCCAAAAACATTCCGGCTAGCAAAGAGACCCACGCTCACAAGTAATGCATTTATGCCAGCAAGAAGCATCAGAGCAGTAAGGGATAGACGAGCTCCTTGTGGTCTACCCGCTCCCAACTCATTCGAAATTCGTGTGCTGAAAAAGATATATACTCACGGGATTCAAAACTCCGTACATTACTCCAAAAGACATGGAATATTCGAGTAATCAGCATACCTTGCTGCTGAAGCCAATCCATACGGTATTGCATAGAGCGTCGAAACTGTATTCAAGCTGTTAAAATAGACACATTCAACGTCACCACGTAAGAAGATCGTAACTGATACCATCTGTTAATGCACGAGGAGAACGTACCACACGGAGAGCACCGAGGTTTCAAGCTGTGGATTCGTTAGCAGCCCCGATAGCAAGATTAGCAGCTCATATGACCACCATTCAACACTACAATCATCAAATTTCACAAAATTTAGAATGACAATACACACATATATCCTAAGGCTGTAGAGATGAAAAGAAGTGATTACCAAATCATCACAGCAGAAGGAACTGCAAACCGGAAAAACCCCTTCATGCCTCCAAATATCTTCGTGGAAAGTGGAGCACGAGTTTTCCTGCAGGCCTCGGAGAACCTCATGTACAAACTTAAAATAGCCACGTTCAACCACATCGAAATACCCATTGCAACAGCCCCTCCAAGATTTTCCAGCCCAGACTTGAAAACAAGCGCCCAACACACCGGTATGTGGAAACAAATGGTAATAATAGAAGTAACAAGCAAGGGAAGAATCAAGCTTTGCATCTGAAAGTACCGAATAAGTGGCTGAAGAACCGCGTAGCCAAAGAGCGCTGGCACGAGCCACATTGTGAATTTGCCAGCTTCACGTGAAATCTCGGGATCTTGGCCTATAAACTTGAGCACATTCCCCATGTACATCCATAATACCGCGAGAGGA
The DNA here is from genome assembly GCA_026898435.1 of Prunella vulgaris. Taxonomy (NCBI): domain Eukaryota; kingdom Viridiplantae; phylum Streptophyta; class Magnoliopsida; order Lamiales; family Lamiaceae; genus Prunella; species Prunella vulgaris. Next base: position 74,776 of record JAPKLY010000559.1, read on the forward strand.
ATGCAGACGAGGACAAGAGAAACGATAGCAGTGTACGTATGAGTTCCGATTTTTTCGTATTGCTTAGCTCCAAAAGCTTGCCCACTAATCGTCTCCAGACCACTGCCCATGCCCAACTGTTGCACAACCAATCTTAGTGAATCCTCATACCAGAGTATTAGTCCAAAACAACAAATAAATTACTCCCTCCTTCCCATGATCATTCACATACTTGTTCGTCCGTCCCAAAATTATTTACACATCCAAAAAAGAATATTAATTTGTGTGTACACTCACATATTTACTCACGTGCCATTACTCTACTAAAAAAATGCATTTCTCTTACACAGTGAGTCCAATTTAGTGTGCAGAAAATCCTAAAACGAAGGGAGTGGTCATTTTTTCTCGACCAACAATCATTTCTTATCCGTATTCATCCACGTGTACAAAAAATTAGGGCAAGACACAATGCCAACTTTCTGGAATCCAAGCCAAACACGGCACAACTTATCCCTGCCTAAATTATCATTGCAATCTGAAATTTAATGCAAATGGAAAATAATATATGGTCACAAAAACAAAATTAAATCAAATGACATCTATAAGGCAAGATTTTTTTCTTGCTAAAATTGAGATAGTAAATTAAGACTGTGGCATTAAAAAAACAGATGTCACATTCGTCAATTTTGTTGATTTAATATAAGGACGAAAATAGATAAGAAATTAGAAACAGATAACCACATCAGGCAGTGAAAAGATTTGAATTTTCAGTCCTTGTACACATAGGAATTTGTCATTTTGCTCCTTATCTCCATTATTGTGGAAGAGAAATCATTTTGAACAAGTCTATATTCCCTTATTAAATTAAGCAATTTATATGTTCTTTATTCAAGAAAAAACCCAATAAAATCCAAAAAGAAATTGCATCAAGAAACAGCAAAAACAGAGCTTGCATTTCAATATGTTGGAAGTTAGCTGCATAAACAAATTAAAGAAGGGGAGAGAGAGAGAGAGAGAGGTGCATACAAGCACACTGAAACCAGTGACAGAAGAGAGAGAAATGGCTATGGCAGTGCTGGAGAGAGAGAGCTCACTCAAATGGCCAACCATCATCAAAGAAATAACTTGGAGCAAATAGAATGACAGAGTGACAGCCACCATTGGCCCTGCAACATAACCCAATCTCTTCATCTCCTCCCATATCTCTCCCCATCTTCTCTCTTCCTTCACCAGCAGACCCTCCTCTATCTTGCTCTCTTTCTCTCTCATCTCTCTCTCTCCCCTGTGTCAAACTAATCTTTGGAGGAGTTCGGCGAAGGGTCCTATTTAAATGGTTGTCTCGTGTTAAATATTAAATAAATTACTATATGTGTCATTGAATTTAGCCTTTTATTAGATTTAGATTGGAAGTATTTAGATTTATTTTTCGTAGTTATCAACAACTGTATATTAGATAGACGACTGACCGACTCCTCTGTGTTGACTGGATACTTTTTAAACCAAAAAAAAAAGAGAGAGGGTTTTGTTTGTATAGTTTTTTTTTTTAAATTGACACAATATCTCAATCTCAAAATTACTACTAAAGGAACTATTATGTAGAATATTTTATTTAAAAAATATTTGGATATTGATTTCAAAAAATAATTATATCAATATATAAGTTTATATTCTCTCCATTCCGTAATTACATTCACATTTTTCTTTTTTATCCGTCCACAATTATTTTTACACCCTATAAATGAAAACTAATACTCCTTTCGTCCACGATAAATGGTCCATATTGCCTTAAACGGTCGTCCACAATAAATGATCCACTTACCTAAATTAAAAAACTTACAATCATTATTTTTATTTTTATACACATACATACTTTTACAAATCACATCATATGCTTTTTAATACTTTTACACCTTCAATCAAACTTATCTCATTATTATGATAATATAACTTTACACATCATCCTATTTTTCTTAAAACGTGTGCACTCCCAAAGGTGAAAGCACATATGAGATGGAGGGGGTAATATTTATACAGAAGTATATTTTTTCTGTAAAGAATCAATTTGTAATTAATGTCAAATTTGTGAAATATAATATAATTTTCCCTATATTTTATATTTTATCTACATATAAAGTGTTTATAAATCATATTATAATAACTTTTATCACATTTATTCATTCTCTTTCTGTTTTACTGTTACATAATATATTAAAATAAAATAACACTAATTATTATCAAACATTAATTTGACTAAAAATAAAATATCACCCTACTAAAATTTTAAAATAAACATATATATTTACTATTTATTAAAAAATTTACATCTAAGCTATTTAAAAATTATGATTTCACACTATGAACAAAATCCTGAAACAAGTCTATAAGAAAATTGCCAACTATATCATCCCTAACTTAAATAGGATGGAAGTGAATCTCAAACTTGTAAATATCAAAATAAATGCATCCAAAAGAAATGCACCCTATGCATAATTATGATCAATATTGATTTGTTTTCGTTGGTGTTAGTTTGATTAAATTTTCATTTTGAAACTTTATGAAATTGTTTTTAAATTTCTTCTTTTTTTTTTTCAAAAATTGTGGTAGGCAGTTTTAAGAAAAAAATAAAAGCTATTTTTAGGGTTTAAAAAAACACTAAGTAATTATTCTGATATATTGAAATCTTAAAAAGTCCAGTACCAATTACTCCCTCCGTCCATGAAACTTTTTCCCATTTCTTTGTGGGCACGGGATTTAATGAAAAGTAGTATTATATTGAAATGATAGATAAAGCAAGGAAAAAGTAAGAGTATTGTGGGGCCCAAAATTTTATTGTGAGTGTGGGTTGTTTCCAAATAAAGAAATAAGAAAAAGTTTTGTGAACAAACAAAAAAGGAAAATGGGAAATAGTTTGGTGGACAGATGGAGTACTAGTCAACGAATATCCGATGAAAGATTCGTATTTTAAAATCTATTTTATTTTAAGGGAGTACTTGATTGTGATCTTTTAAAAATTAATAATAATAATTAAAATTATAGTGTATGAAATAGTTAAATAATTTTACTATAATTTTGATTCTCAAAACTTATCATAGTTTAACTATTTTAAAAATATAACTTTTATTTTATATTATTTTTATTTTATATTATTTTCATTGTTTATAATTATATAATTCACCGATTTTTCTTTCAACTAACATTACGTCCATAGTGAAAACATAGAAAAGGACAACTTTTGCAATCACACGTCTATATTAAAAAAAGAAGAGAAGAGATCTTGCTTTTTTTTATTTTTATAGTCTTCTGGATAATTTTAATAAACACTATCCACCTAATTAATGTATCATTATTTTGTTGAGTTGAATAATTTAATAAATAATCGTATTATATTATTTTTGTTGGTTGGTAAAACATGTGAACATGTATGTGTGCCATGCTTTAAACATATGGGTCGAATGGTCGAATTTCAAAAAAAGAAAAGAAAATTCTTAATGCGTTCAATAAAAGAAATAGTCTATGATCAAATGACAAAACCATTTATCTTCACTTTTCTGATCTAGCCTACAACACAAGTTTATATAGTGTGATTTTACACAAATAAAATTAATATATTTGTGCATCTTAAAATCACTAGAAGATATTTTTTTTTTTTTGAGTAAGTCCCGTGTGCACCTGATGCACGGTGCACTAGTTTAATAATTGAGTTTGTTTATACTAAAAAGTGTGAGATGATTAAATTAAAAATAATTACACTGAAGATTAATAATATTGTAAAATTTTCAGTATAATCAACTCTTACTTTTTCAGTTCCATATGAGATGAGACCTTTTTATTTTCTTTTTTCTTTTGTTTAAAAAGTGTATTGATTTTTCAATATATAATAGGCAACATGTTGACTTTTGTATAAAATAGTGGAGAATTGTAAAAAGAGTCTTAGTCTTGTATGCACCAAGTGCAATGTGCAACTCAAATTTATTTTTAAAAAGTTACATAAAATACTACTGAAAAGTCACGCATTCATGTTATTACTGAAGAGTGTAACTTTTCAGTTTCACTAATAAACGGTGTAACTTTTTAAAAATATACTACCTCCGTCCCAGGAAAGTTTGCCCTACTTTTCTGGGCACAGGTTTTAAGAAAAAGTGTAATGAGTAGAATGTGTATGGTGGAGATTGTGAGGTAAAGATTTTAAAGGTGGAGATTTAAAGGAATATTTCCATTTTGGGAGTATGCAAACTTTTGTGGGACAAACTAAAAAGGAAAGTATGCAAACTTTCGTGGGACGGAGGTAGTATTTGAGTTGCACGGTGCATAAGAGACTTACTAGTAAAAGTATAGTTGTTTAAAAAAATATTTATTTATTTATTTATATATGTAATATTGTTTTTGAAAAATTTATTATGGAATGTTTAATAAAGAAAGGTGAGAAATTTACTATGGGACGAATGGAATAAAATGCATTCTCTTAAAATAAAAATTATAAATGATGAACTTTGATGCAATAAAGCCTCTTTCTAGTCCATGTGCTGCAATAGTCCAGATTTGTATTAACAAAAAGCCCAATCACTTGGGCCCCCTAAATGTAACTTCTTCTTCTTCTTTTTCAGTTATAGTATTTTTCTATTTTATTAATTTTTTCAAATAATAATTCGCAAGAACCCCAGCAAGAACCCTGAAATCGCCAGCGAAGAATACCGCACACAGTGGGCGTGTTTTCGTGTGCAATTGAGATGGGGAAAGCAGCGAGGGAGCAATTGAGCCGGGTTCTGAGTGTACATCTCAACAACGTGCATGAAACTCTTCAGGTTTTTCAAGATTTGCCTTCTTTTTATCGGGTTTTTTTTACTTTAATGGAGATTCTATCAATTTTAAGCGACAAATATGGTGGGTTCTCTTTGATTTTTCTGTTGGTTTGTAGTTTTGTAATCTTAGAGAGGTTCTTATGCAGATGTTGGATCAGACGCCGCCCTCATCTCTTGAGAAAGTGAGCTGGAAAGAGGTCATTCAGATGGGCGAACAAGTCTCCAAACAAGCCACTACTGGTCTCTCTCTCTCTCTCTCTAACTTTATTTCGGTGCAAATTGTATGATGTTTTTTTCTTATATTTTCATCATTGTGAATGTTATTCTGTCCACAGAATGTAAGATCATTCTCTGCTGTCAATACTTTGTTGAATTTTTGAATGGATAGATGGCTCCACTTTTCATTGTTTTTCTCAGTTCCACTTCAGTTATGTTATTGCTTTTGGTTTCTTTAAAGCTACATTATGAAGTCTAGTAACTGGCAAACTTGAAGGATTCGTGCTGCAAATATACCTTTCATACATTTTATAAGAGCTGATAAATTTCGTCCACAAATTAGGATATATGTTCCACGTGCATTTACTATTTAATCATCGAATCAAATTGTTTATATTCGAGTTTTTGCTATTATCTTGCACTTTTTATATGCTTGAATATCAAAGTCGAGCCTTTGAATAGCTGCGCCTTACTGTTTCGAATGTAGTTGGAATGCTTTATTCTGGTGAAACACCTGAAGTTAAAGCCCTTGAAGAAAATATGGCTGCATACTTCAATACGCTACAAGGATTCCTCTTACTCTCCCATGGGAGCTTGATTGGTGCAGGCCCTACCCTTTCATCATGCGTTCATAAAATTATAAAGCAAGTTGTTGACCGAAGCTTTGTACTATTGCAGGAAGCTGTCTCTTCATATAGTTCTCTCTCTCTCTCTCTCTATGTGTGTGTGTGTTCAATCAGAGTTCTTACCTTTAACAATGTGATGCTCACCAATATAAGAAACACTTGATTTAGGGGGCGTTTGATATAATTGTAAGGAATGGAAATGGTATGGAATGAAAGTTATAGTTCTCATATAGCAGAACTATGATTGATTTCTTAGTTTTGGGAATCAAAGTCATAGTAGAGTCATTCCAAACACACACTATGACTTTGATTACCATTACTCAGTTACAAAAGTCCTCAACCAAACATCACCTTAGTATCACCTCTTCTATAGTTATATGGGGATGGTATCGTCTTGTATGTTAGTTCAGTGCTATTGTTGTGAAGTTATATTATCCAAGAAGAGACAGGGGAATCTTTTGTGAAACAGATTACATGAGACAAAACTCCACTTTGATATTTAGGGCATACTTCCCTGTAAACCATGATTGAATTGAAGCTCCATAAACGGTCTCATACAAGTTTTTTGCTTGGAGGGAATGATTCTAAAGTCTTGAAACTCTTAACAAACATGTTAGGCTAGAAAGAACTAATCAAGTTCTAACTTCTCTCCAACACGAAAGTTGGGTTGCATGATAGTCTGTTCCTAGGTACTTATATTACGCTTCTTTGTGACATTTATAGATTTAAATGGTGGTAATGTTATTCCCGGATCATTCATTCCTGTGTTTTTTTACAGGATCATCGAATAATGCCAAGAAACTCTCGATCCCACAACATGTGGGTTCAGTCTGGGAGGCTTGTTCTGCCCTTAAAAAGACACCTGCAACAAATGTAACAGCCATTGGAAGAGCAATGACACAAGTTGCAGTTTCCATGAAAGATGTTCTTCGTGAAATGAATGAACTAAAACCAGCTCCAGGTGATGTCTCCCCTACACCAGATGATAAATCAAATGATGATGATTCATGTGATGGAGTTCTGGGCAATGACCTGTCCCCCGAAGAGATGAAAATCGTGCAGCTAACTTCCAGCATCGTATCAGAAACCCTGGTTGTTGTTAAAGAACTGATTCGATCCATTACTGCATTGCTTCAGCAGGAAAGTTCTGATGCTATTTCAGTAGATTCACTGGAGAAACTCCTGAAGTTAAGCCAAGGAATTGGAGTACAGGTTGATGAGCTCGGGGCGTGCCTTTACCCACCCCAAGAAATCTCCGCAATCAAGGTGGCTGTGGAAAAAATTTCGAGCTTCACTAATGAAACAGAGACGGAGTTGAAAAATCTTAAAGGTTTTACCGAAGATTTTAGCAAAGCATCCACTGGTTTAGTAAGTTCATTGAGACAATTAGAATCTGAACTAAGGGTTGTACCAGAAATGGAGAATCTTGCTGTAAGCAATTAAACACGGGTTTTGACTTTTCTCTGTGTTCATGTATTGAGTGTTCCAAGTAAAGATTAATGAGACAAATTTTGTGATATACAATTCTTTTCTTTTCTGAATGAAAGTTGATACAATTAATTGTAGTTTCACATCTAACACACTTAGTTTGATCACTAGAAAATTGATCAATTCCCCAGAAGTTTCACCATAGAAGCACCGCCCAAATAAAGACCAATAAGGGGGCCAGCAAGAAGAACTTGGGTAAGAGGATCGGTTGATGGCGTGAGTATAGCAGCAGCGACCACTGACCCGACGACAACGTATCTCCAAACGGACAGCATTTGCTCCGAGGAAACCAAACCGACTTGTCCTAGAAGCAGTTGTATAACTGGAACCTGAATACAAGGTTTCAAAATATGTTGATTAGCTAAAGGTAGGTCTCCTGTGAATCAAGTTCTAAGTTTTTGTCTTAGATTGAGGTAAAAGCATTAGGAACCACTTGAAAAAGGACCATAGGAAGTTATTTTACATTTGATTTTGTGAAGAATAAAGTTACCTGGAAAGACAATCCAGTGCTGAAGAGGAGTATAAGGACAAACTCGAAGTACTGATCGATAGACCATATTGACTCAACGACCCCATCGGAATAATTAACGAAGAACGTAAGGGCTGCTGGTGCAAGAACAAAGTAAGAGAAGATGATGCCTGCAAAGAAAAGGATCGATGATCCGAAAACAATAGGCCCCAGAAATCTTCTCTCCGACAATGTTAATCCTGGAAGAACAAAAGCTATGATCTCGTAAAGGATTACGGGGCTCCCTAAAAGAAGGCCGCAGTATCCTGAAACCTGCAAAAAAAGATGATATTGGCTTAGTTTATAAGAAAAAATGATGGTATAGAGGGTGATAAAAGATCAAACTTTTGTTCCAAGTTTCCCTTTCCCCCTGAAATTAGGTTTGCAAGTTAGTTCTTTCTTTATGGATGAAACAAACAAAGTGTAGAATCAAGGAGATTAATTAGTTCTTGTAAAATTTTAGACATGATTTTGCATTATTGAAGTAGAATACAATATGCATCTTTCCGGGACAAAGATAATAATACTGCTTCCTACTTCAACTATGGTTTAAAGATCAAACGAGTTGTAGATATTATACGAGTTCTGAACTATCGGAATATTGATTAAACTGTATGCACTACATCATTCATAAGGGCATAAGAACAGAAAAGCATCATAGATGGTATCTAATCAATATTATGAAATGGATCATAATTTTGAGACTTTACTAAATGAAGAAATACTGATATATGTGAAGATATAACGGATCTAACCTTCAGGGAGGTGAAGAAAAATTCTCCAGGTGCAAGTTGTAAAAAACGAACACCTTGTGCGGCAACTGGAGCTTCAAGAATCAAAATGAGTTCCTTTGAAATCGCAAAGCAACCAAGTATAGCAGCTCCAACAGCCAAGACTGAGACAAAGATTCTATCTCTCAGTTCCTCCAAATGGTCGTATATACTCATTTCTTGATCATCGGGGAGGAGCTCTTTACTTGGATAAAGAAAATCGTATATGGAATTTCCTCCACTATCTGTCTCATTGTTCAGAAAAGGGTTTTCCATTTGCTCATCACTAGAATCTGAAACACAAGACATGTCGATCTTAGAATCACAACTCAGTATACTGTAAACATCCATGGCAGTTTCAAATGTTGAAATATAACTAAAAAGAGTAGTAACTCTTAGACTTGACTGAGCAAGTGACCCCCCCATTTAGATAATGAGATCAGTTTTATGCCTCCTTTCATTATGCAGCTTCTAAAGTTTAGTTCGCACACAAGTTCGTGTTTCATAGGCCAAATTCGGCCAAGATTTGTACCCTCCACGTAGAAGCTGGGGGAGCACCATACCATAACAATAAAGCTACTAGTGAGTTCCTCAATTCCTTGTTTTTCTCTTTATTTCCCTTTTGTTACAACAGATTTGAAATTCAATTTCTCATTCACCTAAGCTCTAAACTAAGAGTAATATATCAAATCGAAACTCTAATATCATAAGCACAACACACCATAATCAAGAACTTAGAATTCAACAAAACCCATCTGAAAAACTTTCATGGCACAGTTCCTAATAGCAAAAATTCAACCAACTCTAAAGCACCAAAACCTAAAATTAAGTGTTCCGTAAAATCATTGACATAAGAAAAGAAAGGGACACTTGAAATATCAACAATTTGAGAAAGAAAGACAGATTTTTCGATTGATTGATTTATACTATACCAACAGAAGGTCCAGCTCCATTAACGCTGCCGCTTGTACTGATCCCTCTCTGCTTTTGATTGTCATCTTCAAAAACAGAGCAGATTCTTCTGCTAATTTTCTTGAAATTTGCCCCATTTGAGAAGCCCAGTGAATTGGGGTTCTTCTTTTTGGTGCTCAAAATAGTTCTGGGAGATGCGTTTGAATTTAAGCACTTGAAACAGAGAGCGTTGTTGTAGATGAGAGCTCCAGTGGTTGCCATTGTTGCAACGAAGCTGAAGCTGGAAATAGAGCAGATGATTGATTGGTCATTCTGGGCTTCCGAGGCGATTTTTTTTTTCAATTTTTTAAATTTTATTTTTTCTGGCGCTGAATGCGGTGCATTGTAGCTAGGCGAGTGTGGATGTGCTATATTGCGCTGTTCTGTTTGGAGCTGAAAAACACAATGGAAAGGGAAATAATTCGAAAAATATAAATTTACTTTTATCATTTTTACCATCATTTAATTATTTAAAAAAGATTAACTTTATACTAAAAAATAATTATTTTTTTAAATGATGATATTTCTATCTTATTTATTTTATCTATATTTTTCTTATATGTTGTAACTAAAAATATGACAATATTTTTATAAACAAAGAGAGTATTATTTATGATATTTTTTCAAATTCTAAACTTTGTTATCTTCCGGAAGTAAAATCCATTACAAAAAAGTTCTCATACTCTTTCAATTATTAAAAATTTACTACTCCCATGGTAATTTATTATGTTTATTTCTCTGTCACGAGTTTTAGTGAATAATCAATTAATTAGGTTATATATAAATTAGTATTTTTTTTAATTAATAAATTTAAGAATGGTTTAAAAAAGTAAAAAAAAAAAAAAGAGATAGATAGTACTTCTTCCATCCTGTATGAATTTATACTCTATGGAATGACATATTTTTTAAGAAAAATATGTTTTATATATAAAGTAGTGACATATATGTAAATATGTGTATAAATTTGTGAATGTGTACACAAACCAAATCTTCCCCCGTCCCAGTACTACTTTATTTTTTTGGACGTCTCAACTCTATTTTCACATACACAAAACGGCTTCTTGCACTCACAAAAGTGAATAAAATACATTTTCTTTATTTTATATTTAACTTTATATTCACATACTTATTATTTTTTTGGTCCACGTGCCCAAAACAACTATGAAAATAGTCATGAGACGGAAAGAATATTTTTTTAAAAAAATATGTAAATTTGTGTGAAACATCTAAATAATAAAAATATACAAATTACGTTGAGACGAAGAGATTATTATGTAATATGACATCCCATAGTAATTATAAATGATTGAATGTGAATGGTAGATTCCATGGAGTGGAATCAGATCAATCTACATCATATCAATCGGACGCTGTTGTCATTGTTAGTAAGTGACGGATAGACTAATGAGTTTACCCAATGTCACTCATACTTCGATTTGACCCTCTCCCAACAACAATGAACATCAACTACACCACCCCCAACACTATTTTAGGTAAGTTAGTTATTTTCGTGTTTCGCGTCGATGTTATAACAAAAGTATATTAAGTGTCTGTTTGCAAGTGTTGCAAAATAACTTCTAAAAGTATTTATTTGCAAAAAGCTGTGAGATATTTTTGAAGAAAAAATGTTTTTAAAAGCTGTTTTTAGTGTATTAAGACAGACACTAACTAGATTTCATCTTTTATCAAGTTGAGCTCGAGTTCGTTCGATATTGCTATTAAGTTAAAAATGGAGTGTTCGTTAACTTGCTAACGAACTTTCGTACTTCTCCGTCTCATAATAAACTACACATTTTTTTTGGGGATATCCTACATTAAATTTCATACCCCAAAAGATAAAATAAAACACTCATAATACATGTTTTATTTGAATATACTCACCCAAAAAATTAATAAAATAATTTTTCTTAATATGTGTGTCCATCATTGTATGAAGCTAATTTCAAGATGGGAAAATATATTAACAAAATACAAAAAATTATCATATTTTAAATATCATCCGCATTCTACAAAGATAAACGAATCGAATGAGCTCTCGAGCTATTCGATTCAAATAACAACTCCATTCATAAAATAAATGGAAGAGCATGCAAACATTAAAAAAAAAATTTTGATACACGAATCAAAACGAGCTCTCGAACTGCTGGATTCGAACAACAATTCCATTCATAGAATAAATCTGAAGAGCATGCAGACATTATAAAAAAAAAGTCCATTTCTTTCAAACCAAAGAATAATAGCTTGGACTCATGGAAACTCCCAAGCCCCCCAAATTCTCAGGAAAAAACTGCATATATAAAACAATTAGTTAACATTTCATGTCACATTAACACTTTATTAGTGAGTATTAACGTTGTTGTCCTTTTTTGCAACATTTCGATTAATGCTAAGAAACAGCTCCACAACTCACATCACCCCCCCCCCCCACCCCACCCCACGCCGGGGGGGGCCGCGCGCCCCGCCCCCCCGACCCTCCCCCAAAAAAAAAAAAAAAAAACTTCAAACAATAATTCAATATGAATCATTGAAATAACCAAATCTAGAACAAAGTTCCATTTTTTGTTGCTCTAAAAAATGTGTCAATTTTTGTTTTAGTCTTTTCCGCCACACATCTATATAATCATCAGACAACAGTTTAAACTATTCAGACAAAGGAAAAATGGCATGCACATTAATCCATCAAAATTACATCCAATGTTCTATCAATAGAAGTGATCAAGAATCAAATAAGCAGAGGCTCAACTGTGTTAAGATCAATGGCACCAAGAGCTTCTCATCAGCAAAGGTGGATTTGCTGACACATGACCACGGCTTCGCCATCACTTCCGTCGAAAACATGTATGTTTTGGAGCAGGAAAGCCGACAGAACATCCCCACGACGAAGCAGCTGGTCGACCCCTATCGCCAGGCGATGATCATCGAAGAGGGGGTCGCCTACAGACAGACAGTCGTCATACGGTCCTACGAAGTCGGCCCCGATAAAACGACCACCATCGAAAGCATTCTCAGCTTGCTTCAGGTAACAATACAGTATTAGTTCTTTAAAAGCAATAGTATTAATTCTTGCAGAAATAATATCACTAGTGCATTCACTCATATGTGCAATATATTTACAATTTTCACTCATATGTGCAATATTATATGCACAAACTGCACTTAATACTCTGCCATAACACTGTACAATATTTTTTAGCACATTAGAAGCCTAGTTTTCATCAAATTTTGTCTGAAAACAGAGTTTCTGAACAGAATTGTATGAAATGCAGGAAACTGCATTGAACCATGTATGGATGTCGGGTCTACTGAGCGACGGGTTCGGGGCGACGCACGGGATGATGAAGAACAACCTCATCTGGGTTGTTTCAAGAATGCAAGTCCAAGTGGATCATTACCCAATCTGGTAATAACATCCATCATTCAAAATCTGTGTGCAAATGATGTTTCTTTGAGGAATTTATGTAGTTGTGTATGTGTGTAAACAGGGGAGAGGTGATGGAAATAGACACGTGGGTGGGAGCATCGGGGAAGAATGGAATGAGGAGAGATTGGTTGCTCAGAAGTAAATCCACAGGCCTGGTTTTTGCACGTGCTACTAGGTAATTCACAGTGAGAAGTGCTTTTGAAATTCAAAAAAGTACTTCTTACTATACAAATAGAGATCTAAAACAGACACTAAGTCTAATGAAATACTTTATTATGTACGAACATGTGTGGACCTAAGATACTAATGGAAATGTGTTTGTCCGAACAGCACGTGGGTGATGATGAACCAGAAAACGAGGCGTCTTTCGAAGATGCCGGACGAGGTTAGAGGAGAGATCTCGCCATGGTTTATTGAGAAACAAGCAATAGAAGAAGAGAGCCCGGAGAAGATCGAAAAACTGGGCGAGAAAGCACGTTTTGTGAACTCCGACTTGAAGGTAGATGAGATTAATTTCTAAGGGTAACGTTTAGGTGCACTAGTTGTACTGTGCAGCTGATGTACGACTAATACTGCCCAGTAAAAATCAACCAATATAAGTTTAAATTCAAAAATATACTTAAGCTGCACACCGCAACTGACACAATTTTTACTGGTGTAATAAAAAGTTGAAACTCGTAAAAGTTTGTATGTTTTTTGTCATTTTGCAGCCAAAGAGAAGCGATTTGGACATGAACCAGCACGTAAACAACGTAAAGTATGTCCGATGGATGCTTGAGGTAGTAACTAGTACCAACTATTATATTTGTAAAGCAAACACTTGTATACAACTGGTGCAATGTTCACTCGTTTTCATGGGTCATGGTAGCCCATGAAAACTGAACAAAGAGTATTTAGTTTTATAAAAAAAAAACTCAGTTGAAAATTTGCACATCAAAGTTGCATTAGTAACACGGTGCAATTGGTGCGCTGAAGTGTTACTCTAATCGTAACAGTCGGAATGATTGATTTCAGGCAATCCCTGATAAGTTCTTGGAGAAGCATCAGTTGTCTGAAATAATATTGGAGTACAGAAGAGAATGTGGGAGTTCAGATGTGGTGCAATCTCTGTGTGAGCCCCATGGAGATGGATTCCTAAAAACTAACATCAATTGTCTGAATGGATATCCAATATCATCTGCTGCAGAAACTGTGGAGGGAAGTGGATTATTGTGGTCTAAAGAGCCGCCGCGCTTTAGCTACACTCACCTACTGCAGGCCAGAGGCGAGACGAAGAACGAAGAAATCGTGAGGGGGAAGACGAGGTGGAGGAAGAAGCAGCAGATCAGCACCACACCATTCCATTCATAGAGAATTATGTGTTTCCAAAACATGAAGTGTGCAAACAATCAGTGGAATTATTGTCATATTGTGAAAAACATGTATGTAATGTAATCAGTGTCAAATATATCCTTGTTGAATAGTTAAAAAAAAATCATATTATATGTCAGCTGGCTTTTTAGAAATATTTTTTGTACACTGATCATCTTAGTAATGAACATTCAAGACCATTTGGGAGTTTTATTTTTTCGATTTTATATGAACTCGTATTTTATGTTGTTCGTCTGCTAAGACTGCAAAGATGGACAGTTGGTAACTCTTTTTACCTACAATCTGTTTTTTTAAGGAAGTTCACGGTTAGATATTTAATGAAGCCCGGCCAACCCGGCCTCGGATCCGAGTTGTGGATCCACTTGGCCTTTTTCTTTTTGCTTGTATGTGAATAAAATATAAGGTGGTAAAAGAATATAAAGTCAGGATGAGGACAATGAAGAGGTTCGATGAAACTGAGAAATGAATATGTGAAATGAAGCAAGAAATGATACGAGTTGGTACGATATGGCATAGAAAATTTCATATTTGTCGCAATTGAAGTGAGAATATAAAGCATAATTTATGGTAAAATAATTTTATAGTATAAAGATATAACTACATGCACTTAATATCAAAATACTTCGTAGTATAAAATATTATGGTATCAGTAAAAGAAAATAATGATATTAGTTTCATATTATGAATAAATTTCACAGACGACTTATTCATAGTGTAAATACTGCAAGAGTATTAATTTCAAAATGATTTTTACATGCAATTCAAAATGATAATAGTTGCTTTCACTATACAACATTAATATCAAACTAATGTATGTTCAATAAAAAATTAATAAGGTTAAAAAATGCATACAAAATGCAATAAATTTCATGGTAAAACTAGTTAATGAGAACATATACAAGAACATATCTTTGCTTACATATAAACAAAATATAAGACGACAACTTAGTACAAGAATATGAAGTCATGGTTTAGACACAATGAAGGTGTTCGATGAAACAGAGAAAAAAAAAATCAGCAAGAAATACCAGAAATTGGTAAGATATATGAAAATTGCATATTTGTCACCATTGAAGCAAATATGATAAAGACTGATGTAATACAATAAACTATTTTCATATGTTTTAACATTCTATGAAGAGGGACTCAAAATATATATAAATGTCGCCAAGTTTGATTCACTATTGCTGAGTACTGAGTTTTGTTTCATTTTGAAATTGTGTTACAATCAAATCAAACCAAAACTCAGCTCTCATGAATATATATTCATCATAAGACCGTCTCACACTAGTTTTGAGCGATGCTCCAAAATTCAGCGAAAGGGAAAACAATTCGACATTTGACCATGTCGAAATAAAAGAATAAAGATTTTCTACATCAATAATTGTAGGATCTAACCTAGAAGAGAATACATTTACAACTATAATTTTAAGTGCTATGTACAAGGGTTAATTGTCCAAGAAAGATATATCTTTAAAGAATACTGACAACATGATAAGTGTTGAAGCTATTGCCTCTTTCTCCTTATAAATCTGTGCAATTTCCATGACCATCCACCCAAGTACACCACTAGTCCGAACGCAACACAACTCCAAAACATAACCAACCATTTCGGCATGGCACTAGGAAATAGTCCTGAAAGGAGTAGAGTATATATACATAGTTATTGAAAAAGGAATTCTTCGACAGATATGAAAACTGGCGAATTTGAGCAGATAGAACAACGCACCGTGCCCAAACTTAATACAAATTAGGAGTTCGACAATGCAGATGGCCAGGGAAAGCCAACAAAATGTTCCCACTTTTTTCACGGGTTTTCTGCAAAGAGAAAATGGAAGGTGAGCATAAAAGAACAGCATATGGCCTCTCAATCAGAAAGGAAAATGGTATACCTGTCTTGTAGGTAGGAATTGTATTCGCGAATTGCTGGTATTGCGATAAGCCACCACAAAACCAACCTATATATGATGAGGGGGTTTCGAGGAGGAATCCAAAGACAAAACTTCAGAAAGAACGTATTGAGTTCCACAGTCAAGAAAACAATGCAAAGGCTGAGAACTTGAATAAATCTGAAAGGACCAAGAAATGGATGCCATTCATCTTTATCCCATCTGGCAGGTGTAAACTGACCCAGTGTTCTTTTGACCTGAAAAGTTAAAAAGGATAAATGTTAAGTTAATTTCTCCACATTATAACCAGCAACTGCACGGATTATGGTACAATAAGTAAGCATCTCTAACATTACATCCTTGGATTTGGCCAACAAGAAAAAGACCAGCTTAAGCTCAGTATAGTAAAACTTAAGAGCCCTTTCTGGTAAAATGTATTGATCCCAGACCCAACTTGAATTGGAAAGTATTTTTCAACAAGACATTAATATATTCTTATGTTTGTATTAAAAGAACGCATGAGAGATAATCATGTTCAACCACACCATGCTAGAATATACATGAATTAAAGTATATACAGACTTTGCCAATCAAACATGCATGACCAAAGTAGAATCTTTTTCTTTTTCTTTTTTTTTGTCAACACCTAAGCCAGCTATTTTATTATGCTAAATCTGGTGTGGCTGGAAAGGGTTGGGGGGGGGGGGAGGGGAGGTTGCAACCACTACTTAATAGTAATAATCACTTCAAGAATCCAAAAGCTGTGAGGGGACTTTTTTTTTAAGAAAGTGATTCTGGGCCCCTCACTTGAGTATGCAAACACAAAGAATCTGAAGGACAGCATTTTTCTCAACATGTATATTACATGGAATTTAAATATTAGCCCTGTCACAGTAATTTGGAAAATTCCCAACATTGCAGCAAATTAAAGAAAATGGAACACTTCACAAGATATATTACTAACACACATACTTTGCTGATGATGTCTGGTTGCCTGCTTATACCAACCCACTCATAAGTTTTACCATCAAAATAACGAACTGTACGCATTCCGGCCCAAATACCTGTAGAGTAAAGATTCTTGCATGTGAAATGGGGCTCCACAAATTTTATTTTATTTTAAAAGTAGAAACTCAAGGGGGTTCAGAGAAGGGGGGGAGGAGTTCTGACTTTCTAAGTTGCACACAGTTTTATCAAATTGCCTCTGGAAACAATAATGCTTGTACTAATGAAAAAACCAATAGAGGATGGATGAATTAAACAAGAGGCAAAAGAAAATTGGTAAGTTACCATTTATGGAAATTGTCGATTTTTTAAATAATTAGCAAACGGAAAAATGAACATAAAGAAGCTCAGAATTACTACCAAACCAATTGCAGATTAATATATCAAGAACAATGCTGTCCCACCAGCATTCGTTGAAATTTGGCAACATGTGACGGAAGGTAAGCTGAAAAAACCAGTATAAAATCACCTCAGCAAACAAATGACATCTATGTAGAAGGAAAAAAACTGATATCTTTGTACAGCACTTGCTTCAAACTGAATGAAGAGAAACAGGATAGCAGAAAGAAGTAAATCTGACCTCCATCAACTCAAAACTAATTGAAAGCACCCATAGAAGAGGCTGATTACGTATCATTATAGCTTTTCCCCACCATCCAAGTATATGAGCCAGAACAAATTCATCAAAAAGTGTGTCCTACAAACGAATACAACATACAAATCTTACTCCAGGGGCATGATTACTTATGACACATAACTACAGACAGAAGATTTAAAGGCATGAGGAAAAAAAAGATAACATACATAAACATTCTTAAACCTGCTTGTTGGATTTTCAGGGACGTAAATTCTGCAGTCAGCACCATACGATTTTTCTGGAAGTTCTGCACAAATGAATTTTAGAACTATTACCTACAAGCTAATAATGCTAATAAAATGGTTCATCTCAACAAGAATATGACTAACATTAACCCACACAAACATAACGAGAAGTAGACAGAAGGACCAAGTCCTTACCAACACCAAGATCAGGATGCAGAAATTTCATGAATTGCCGAGCATCATCACGCTTCTGGAGGAAAAGAAAGAACGAATATATACATCAGAAAATACTGAAATAACTGCCAAATACCAATCAATACAGATTTCATAAGCGAACTATATT
This sequence comes from Prunella vulgaris, assembly GCA_026898435.1. NCBI lineage: Eukaryota > Viridiplantae > Streptophyta > Magnoliopsida > Lamiales > Lamiaceae > Prunella > Prunella vulgaris. The sequence continues at coordinate 92,964 of JAPKLY010000559.1, forward strand.
GGCATATTCATAAGGACAAGAAGTCTCTGTGCTTGTCTTCAATAATTTTATATCGTAAAATGATTAAGAGATTCTAAAATTCATTATAATTGTACCATATCTTGTGAAACAAAGGTGATTTGTGCACACTCCTCTAAAAATGAGAAAATAATAGAAAATAGCAGAAGGGCAGAAGACTATTTCATATGAGCTGTTTGCTTGCTACTACGGTCTATGCAGAACTTTTCGAACTTATTAAGGAACTTTACAAAAAGAAGACTAGCAGACATTCTCGTTTTCTCCAGGAGATTATGTATACATACTATGTCCTCTGACCATTACTTCCAATCCTGAAAACAAAAAATACTCAACACAAAAACAGGCAAAAGATAATGTAAGTTCCATGCAACAAAACTAACCTGGAAGAGCAAAAAGGTTAAAGCCACAAGGTAAATAACAGCCATTCCATGAACCAGATGCCAAATCGCAGGATGTGGCCGGAAAAGTACTCTGTAAGTAAGAATATGAGCACATTCAGAAAATAGTTTCAGAGAAAAATAAAACAAAAAAATTGATAACAGAGCTTATGCACATATAAATTTTATAACTTTCAAATCAATCTTATAACAGCTTATAAATATAAGCAAATGATTAAAAATTGGAAATGCTACTAATATGCAACAAAAAACCGATTATTAGCCAATATCTTCACCTGGTACAGGAAGACAAATAAACAAGGCCAATTATTCTCCAATTTCTTCACTCAACCACAAACAAGTGACATGAAAATCAAGGGATGAATTGAAAGATCTAGGTACTTCAAATTGAGGACAAATTGGAATACATACATGAATAATAAAACTAAAAAATTAAAAAACAACTTACGTTGAAGGAGCTTGCAACAAGCTATACGCAAGAAACACTGCAATCATAGCCCACAAACCCCTGCCAAGGCAATAAGAAAAAAATATTGAAGATTTAAGCCTATCTGAAAATTGAGAATGCTACTTGATAAAGGTTTGCAGAAGACACCTTTTAACAGACGTATCAAGATCACCTTCTGAACTACTTTCAGGGTCAAGAGCTCCACTAGCCCATCTGGGGAGTATTTTTAAGTAGAAAAATTAAGATACAAATAAACTAGTCCACTAATGCCACAAAATATGATCCTAATACTAGTTTTTTTTCTTCTTCTTTCCAAAAAGATGTTCATCAGAACCAGGAAAGTTGTAAAAACAAAAGCAATCAACTTTAACCAAGAAAAACAATATTGAAACGTCAAACATGTAATCAAGTTCATGATCAGTACTTGCACAGTACATATAGGGAGTTCAAAAAGATTATTAAAGGCAGATTCAAATGATTAAGCAACTTACACAAGAAAGCATGCACCAATGAGTAACAATGTAATGGTGCGGGGCTTGTAAGCCCAGGCAGTCCAAGGATCATGGTCATCTTCAATATTTAATGTGCTCACACCGCCATTTTGATAAGTGACAGGGTCCTTCCTTCTAGCTCTCCTGTGATCATTCACTTCCATACCCAGAATATCAAGAACTCTGAGCTCTTACTGCAAAAGCAAGTGAGAAAAAGTAAAAAACAATGATGGATAATATTCTCCCAACGAATTCTTAAAAGATAAAATGATCATGAATGACTATATTCTAAAATTGAAGAAATAAGGACATAGAGAATATGACTATATTCTAGAAATGAAGAATAAGGACATAAAGAATATAAAATTTATTGTATCACAATTTGCAACAGAAAGGAATATGATAAGATACCCAATATTAGGAAACTGATCACGATAGATGATACTTAGATGCCTTCAATCAAGTGTCCAGCTCTTCTCTGCCCCACAAAACACAATTAATTAATAAACATAACCTCAACATAAGTCATCATGTCGAGTGGGTCTAACATACTTGAGGCACATATAAACAAAATTAGAGTGATCATCACAATCAATTTCAAACACATGATCCCAGAAGAAGCACTGGAATCATTTACTAGAAGGATCAAAATACAACCAATCAAAAGAGAATAAAAAGCCCAACAAGTGAGAACCCAGAATATGAAATTTAACCTTCATCCTAAATTTACACGGAATTGGAGCTTTGCAAACCCTAACTACCTTCTCTAATCCAAGAACAGTAATAATAAAAAAAAAAAAAAGGCATCATATTGAACAGTGTCAGTCTGCATAAAACTAACCAACTCTTCACCAAGATGATTAAAAGTTAAAAAAGAGGGATAAATTTGATGTCACCATCAGCCCCAAATTAAACAAATACACAATTATTATTTGGTAAAGTCATTCACTGCATGCAACGAGTAAGCTCAAAACCAGCAGTAAACTCCGAGCGAAGCACCGATCTAAGCGCCCAGAAACTCTTATTTCAAATTAAACTCGATTAATTCGGAAACAAAAGAGACGACCCAATTCACAAGAACACCTTTAAATCACGTCCAGTGCATGAGAAAAATCCACAACCCCGAAAAAGATCAACAGAAGGAGGGAAACTTTACACAGAGCTCTTTGAGGTTGGCACATGCGTAAAAATTAAAGAGACCCTGTGTTCTGGTGTTTTGATGAACAAATGATTAATCGGAGAAAATGTTGAGTGGCAGTGATTAATGATTCGGAAATGATTTGGTGAGAGAATTATTGCTCACTCATGAGGGGGGAGAGAGAAGCGATCCCAGCGGCAGGATTGGAGAGAGCAGGAATCTGAGCCGTGTGATCAAAACCCAGAGAGACGGTTATCGATTAGAGAGAAAGGAAAAGGTGGAGAAGACAAGGGTGGCTTTTACAAAAAGAGAATTCACAGTTGAGCACCGTGCGTGTGTGGTGTTTGGATATAATCAGTTAATAAATGTGCATCTCTCTGCACCAAAAAGTGAAGAAATATTAGAGAGAGAGAGAGAGCTTTTTATGTCGATTGCAGCAGAGAGAGAGAGAGAGAGAGAGAGAGACAGCAGGGGCGGCGACAAGGCGTTGATGTAACAAAGTCGGTACCGTGGTCAAAACACCAAAATGAGGGAGAGATTTTCTTAAAGTTTGGGGGTTTTATTAATAATATAATATACTCACCATCCCAAGTAAATTTGATCACCTAAAATTCCACATAATTTAAAATAGCTTTAGTTCTGATATATTTTTTAATAATTATATTAATTATTACATATTATTATTAAAAAATATATTTAAATATAATTTTTTAAATTACAGCTCAATTACACGATGCACTCGGTGCACAAGAAATTTATTCATTAAAAATATTCTTTTTAATAAAAGAGTTGTATGAGAAAAAATATATATGTAATTTTATGAATGTACTTGTAAATTATCAACTTTTTTCAAATAAAAGTGTAGAATTTTTAAATAAAAATTGTACAAATTTATTTAGAATATAAAGAGTAATCACTATATTAATAATTTTATATTTTATTAATGTGGGGAAAATGAAAATTGGAGGGGGTATGGGGTGGGTCCCAAGGGTTGGTGATATTCGATAATTTCAGGGGGAATACATTGATTAGCATTCCCCATAGCCCGTAAGTACATTACATACCTTTATGTCGGAATGACTATTTTAGCCTTTCCTTTTCTTTTGTGTACTTATTGGCAGCTCTCTTTGTTCCTACAACTATAATGTGCGGAGCAAAAGCGATACGATATGAATATAGAATTTAAATTTTTAAAAAATTTTGGTTTAAGGGTAGTATTATAAATATAATTAAATAATCTTTTAAAATTAATACTATTATTGAAAAACTACTTTTATTAATAGAAATAACAACATTGTAACTTTTTACTAATTTCATAGATAATTTTTTAGTAATAATAGTTATAATTTGTTTTAAATATATTTAAGTGATAATTAAAAAATTAATAAAGTGAAATATTTTATATTAATTTAATATTATAAAATATCCTCAAGACTTACTCCAATAAATATTTTTTTATCAGAAAAAAATATTTTATAACATAAAAGGATATAAGGAATACTCCCAACTCAAGTACAAAATTTTTTTGACAATCTCACAAATATGATCTGAAAATAAACAATTCACCCAAACAACACTTAGAACATACTTATTTCCGAAAAATACTTGGATTATTTGCCTAGTTTTCAAAAGATCCTGAAGTCTCCTTATAATCTTTAGCTAAAAACCAATTCCAAATGTGCACCTTAAGTCCATCTAATAAATCTTTGTCATCAAATGAATCCTTACGAAATATGACTGCATACCTTTTTTTCCACAGGATCCAAACAGTACATAAACATATACTAACTGCAAGATTTTTACCATCCTTCCCTTTGATTAAACTACTAAAGTGAAGTAGATTAAACTTGCTCCAATAAATATTGTTTTTCTTCCCTATATTTTTTCATGTTTTTTGTTGCTCATACCAAATTTCGGCCCCCGAAAACCGTTCCTCAATTCCATTTACCAGTAGGGGTGTAAATGAGTCAAGCCTACTCGTGCTCGACTCATAAAAAGATCGAAATCAATTAGAACCAGATTGAGTCTAGCTCGAGCTACTTGAGTGGCTCTCGAGTTCGAGTTTATAAATACTCGGCTCGAGAAGCTCGCGAGCCTAGTTGAGCTTGCACAATATTTAATATTTTAATTACTTTTTTATATATAAATAAAGTCATCGATCTCGAGTCGACTCGAGCTTGAGATTTAAAAGAAAATGTTAAAATATGTTTAATATTTTATTTTATTAAAATAAAAAAATTATCGAGCTCGAGTTTGTCAAGTTCTTAATTGAGTCGAGCTCGAGCTCGAGCTAAAAAAATAAGTTTGATGGAGTTTGACTTGAGTTTCGAGCGTCGAGTATTGCTTTTGAGTCGAGTTTGATCTCAGTACTACTAAATTCAACTCGACTCACCCCTGTTTATCTTCCAAAAACTCCACGTCAACCTTATATCTCCTTCAATATCTTCAAAACAATCTTATATCTTCCTTAATTCGTTTCCAAAGGGAATCGAACCTATGTCACTCATTCATGTGAGAAGTCCGGTGGCCAGATAAGCTAAACTATCCGGTTAAATTACTATTTACTTTTTTTTTTACCTTAATTCACGCATCCATTTTTTTTTTTCCTGGGGACACATGCAGTAGAAAGTTGGGGGACATAGAGGGAATCACAGTAAGAGTGAGGACACTTTTGCAAAAGAAAAGGTTAGAAACTTTTCCAAGTGTTGGCCAGATACGCAATGTCTTGATCCGATGGTTATATTATAACTTATTCCATTCGTCTTTGAATTATTTTCACATTTAAAAATAATATTTGAGTTAAATATGTGAATGTAAAATTAAATAAATATATATATTTTATTAACTTTTATAAATATAAAAAATTACTTATTTTAGATATATAAAAGTAGAGTTAAATGTCAACATACAGATCCCTATTTTAAAATTATCTAAAAAGATATAAAAACAATAGAGATTAATTATGAGCTCAAATGCACTGTGCAAATGTTTTTATTGTCCAAAGGGTCCTTATTTTTAAGCTCATTCATTGCAACTTGAATTTCAGAATAAAAATAATAATTGGATGATTTAAATATATTTGTTTATGTATTTTTTGGGCCCAAAATATTTATTGAACTATAAAAAGCCTTTGGGATGCATTATACTCCCTTTGTTCCATAAGAATTTGCAAACTTTCTTTTTTTGGAGGCACCATAGGAACTTGCAAATCCAAAAAATGAAATTCTTTTATAAACTTCGTCCTCATAATATTTACATATTCACACAAAATATCATTACTTTTTAGGCTCACATTACACTCAATCTAACTAACTTCTTTACCTTTTTTCATAAAATTTTACCAAATTACCCCTCAAATTTTTCTTTTATTTTATTCCATTTTTTTCTTAATTTGTGTGTCCCCCCTGCAAGTTGTTATGAGATGGAGGGGGTAGTAAATTACTCCCTCCGTCCCAACTCTTTCTTCCTATTTTTTCATTTCGGGACGTCCCAACTATTTCTTCACATCTTAAAAAGGAAATAATTTACACTCACAAAGTTAATAAAATATATTTTTTATATTTTATTATTTAACTCACACTCATATACTCCAATTTTTTTTTTAATACGTGTGCTGGTCTTTTTAAACTGGGACGGAGGTAGTATAATTAAAGGAATGATCCGAATTCATCAGACCACAACTGCATATATAAGACAATTCTCTGTTCATTAATTCATTTAAATTTATTGCACACATTAATTATAAGGATATTTCATTCGCATGCAAGATATTAATGTAGCTGTCCAATTCACATTTTCCATTAAATGATGTGTGACCAACCCTGGGCCAATTTAACACACATGAATAAAAAATTGTCCAGAAAATAAATAGCTGTTTTGGTTTTCTACTTCTACACTCGGAAGTATTTTTTTAAAGTTGTTGTGACCCAATTTTTAATTTTAAAAGAACTTTTTCATATAGAATAGTGATTGCAAACATGCTTTAAATATGGGATAATTGGGGATAATTTACATAGTGTATTTACAAAAAGAAACAAATGTGTAATTTTTATAATATTTGCACGCTCATTTTAAGTCTTATTTGAGTTTATATTTTTTATACACTTGTTCCTTTTTTTAATTTTAAGGACAAAGTGATGCATTTTGCCCAAAAGTTATTTTTTATATTAAAAAAACAATTGCTAATAACAAAATATATTAAAAAGAAAAATGAATTTATCTTTGTAGGACAAGTGTAATAACAATTAAGGATGATTTATAAGAGTTGTGTTAAAGTTATCACACATATAAGGCAAAGTATAGGGTGAATCAGTTTTACAATGAAATTGATCCAATATTATTTGAAATACAAAATGTAACATATTCCTAAGTCTCAAGTTCTTATCACTACCTAACATTATTTAAAATAAAAAATTAATAATTTTTAAAAACAGACTTAAATTTTAGTACAATATATATAATTGAATCACTGTATACTTAGGGCTCATTTGGTTCGTAAGATAAAAATATCTATCCGCAAAAAATATGCATATTTTTTACGGATAGATACTTTTATCTTACGAACCAAATGAGCCCTTAGTAGATATAATTAGAGATGACAAAAAGAATTAGTGTTAGTTGTATATTTCGTGGGACACTCAAGGCAAATGGATCTCTATCCCAATTGAAAATGAATGAGAACAATAAATTCATAGTAAAAGTAATATGATAGGAAAATATAGAGTAAGTATATATAATAAATTTATACAGTGTAATATAAAATGATACTAATTAATTTAAATATCTAATATTATTAATAAATTAATATATAATCAAGAAATACAAATAATGCAAATAAATTTTACCGTGAAAATTGAACATCAATTGAAATAGAATAGTGATGAAATTATTATAGATGGAAATGATTTTCAATTAAACAAAGAAGAGAATCACTTAGATTAACTTTTTGGTTGGCAAATTAAAATTAAATAAAATCATCCCATGTGACATCAAAGACGTAGATGTTGACTAAGTAACAGAAAGTGGTGATTGATGCATAAGAGAAGATATGTTAGGGCAACATTCATCTAATTAATCACTTCCTTTCAACATAAAAGTATTCATCAAATCAATGAACAATTAAGAGAAGACATCTTAGGGCAGCATTCATCTAATTAATCACTTCCTCTCAACATAAAAGTACTTATCGAATCTATTAAGGGGATGAACAAAATCTGATTTGAACAAATTGACAAGGATATTAGGGTGTCATGCATGTTTATTAATCAATTATTCAGAATTCAATAAAATTGATCATATGTTTCTGTTCGGGAGTGCACCAATTGTAATGTGCAATTGAACACAGTATAAATACAATGTCGGTTAAATTGAAATATCATATATATTGGAAATGTGACGTTAGATTTGACTGAAAATATATATAAAATGTAACACTGGCTTTAATCAAACGAATTATAAGATTGGTTCGACCATATTAACCTTACTCACTTATAATACACCGATATCAATTAAAAGGTATATCGTGAAGGAAAAATGTCGATGACAATTGCATGAATAAGCTCAACGTCTTATCAAAAATAATGTTCATCCACAAAAACATTAATGGCAACAAAAATAAAAGGTTTATGTTCCCATTTGAAAAGACCAAAAAGCCCATTTGTTCTATTACATTGCATCCACATGACATGATTTCCAAAAGCCATGGGAATCTTTGAGATTTTGACCAGCTTTTTAATTGAAATCACAAATCTAAGATTCAAGATCAGCTTATATATATAATACGAATGAATAAAACAAGCAAAAATATAAGGTAGGGTTCCCTCTACCCCAAACCAAATATTCATATGATCATTTCATAATGTTATCCTTGCACCTTTGGGTGGGGGAGATTGCATGAAAGAAATTGAAAATCATCCTTATACCATCTCATGTTCACGAAAGGGTTTTATAATGTGAAATTAATACCGTTGTATGTAACCACTGATACCATTAAATTTGTAAATTAAAATCAGAGTACAAAATAATATCAGTAAATACATCTAATGATATCAATTTCGTATTATGAATAACTTTCATAGAAAATGCATTCTCCCATGTTTTTAAAGGTTTTTCTATATGTGTCGTCTTTAATATAATACTACCTCCGTCCCGGAACTACTTTCATAGTAGTTCCGGGCACGCGAACTAAGGAAAAGTAAATATGTGAGTGTAAAGTTAAATAATAAAATAAGAAAAAGTGTATTTTGTTGACTTTTGTGAGAGAGAAAAGTTTCCTTTTTTGGTGTGTGAAAGAAGAGTTGGGACGTCCAAATAAGGAAAGTGTGAAAGTAGTTTTGGGACGGTAGGGAGTATATTTTAGTTTGCAACGTTTTGTATGAAAATAGTTCATGATAAGCTTAGCATGAATTAATTTTAAAGTATCAAACATTTAATCAGGTGTAACAAAAGTTGAGGTCAATTAAATTTATATATTGACCTCAACTTTTGATACACATAATACATATTTTGATACACTTGACCAAATATTTAATATTTTAAAACAATTTCATGATAAATTTATCATATACTATTTTCACACAATACCTACTCATTTTAGTTTGGTAGGACTCTTCCAAACTAAATAATCATGTGACATCAAATTAATAAAATTTATTTACCTTTTGAAAGAGAAACTAAATATGATCATGTGACTATTCCATTTCTTCAATAAGGAAAAAATAAAGGTCGTAAACTTTAGTGTCATCTCAATTGGAAAATGTGACATCAACTTCAAGCTTGTGACCAAGACACAAATGGTGGCCAACATCCCAACAAACGCACAGTGTCGTGACTATTTTTATGTCTTCATCTTGTTGGATTAATTAGGTTAATGATGTATGTATGTATGTGTGCCCTATTTCCAACTTTTTAAATAATAAGATATATACCCTATCTTGATAAAACATAATCATGACAAAAATCAATTTAATTGGTGATCGACCTAGTTATGCTGAAATAAGTTGCACTCTCATTTTTATTTTTTCTATTTTTTATTTTCAAAATCTCTCGTAAAATTTGTTCATGTTAAGAAATCGATTCATTCAATAATATTATTATATTTAATATGTATGCAATAATACAAATATTTTAATAAATTAATACTATAATTTTTTACGCATGTACAAAATATGTTAAATTATGTGAATAAAAATTTATGGTATTAATTTAAAAATATAACAATATGAAAAAAATTACAAGATGATTAAAAAAATACACTAATTATAATTTAATTTTGTACAAAAAAATTATACACATGTGTAAATATTTTGAATAAATTTGTAAATATAATTTCTTTTTTAATCAATATGTATGCTCATAACGATATTACTAAATGAATATAATGATATATATCTATTTTATATGGTGAACAAGTTTAATCGAGGACTAGTTCTTTTTTCTTATTTTATATATTATATCGATATAATGTTAATTTGAATTAGTCTTGTATGGGGTCGTCTCGTGAAATGAGACAACCAAATGAAATATGAATTTGACATAATTTATTATCACATTGGTAGAGGGTATGTGTAAAATTATGTAGTTTTATGTTGAGACAATCTCACATAAATTTTGTTCTACTAATTTTTTTAAATCTTGTACTCCCTCCGTCCCGTAGGAATTTGCATCATACGGGACGACATATATTTTAAGAAAAACGTGTTTTATATATAAAGTATAAGTAAACATGTGGATTTGTGAATGTGCGCGTAAATCAATGTTTTTTTTTTTTTTAGTAGTGTGCAAATTTATATGGGACGTCTACTTTACTAAGGAAAAATAATTTCTCGGACAGAGGAAGTAAAAGGTAATAGTATTATTGAATTTTATTTTTTTTAATTTGCAGAAGGAGCATACCTTCGCAAGCTGTCTTGAATTCTTATAGTAAGATTCGATTTCTCTCAACATTATTTTACCTAACCAATTGCATTATTCCGACAGCCAGATCAATAGCGAATTTCGAGGACAATTTACTTCATTTTATTTACTTTTTTATTTTTTTTATTTATAGTGATAAACAATACTGATAGAAAATAAATTAAAATTGAACCTAAAATAATATATCCATTGTCGAGCATTGCAGCATTCCCATGCAACTATATATATTTCTAGGACAAACAATTATAGTAGTGTGAGTTACATATTGGGTCAACAAAAATTCTATATTTACAAATTGGTTCACAATATTTACATAAAAATATCATTTTTTTTTATGTACAGAAGCACTTTTTTTTCCACAGAATCAATTTGTAATTAATGTCAATTTTGCGAACCACTTTATAATTTTTTCTATATAGGGAAAATTTCCATATATTTTATATTTTTTCATTATTTTCATCGATTTACAAATATGGGGGGTTTCTTTTTCTTCAATTCATCTGCTTTCTTCGGTAAATACGATAGAGGATTATTAATATCGTAATATTCAATAATGGGTTTATCAAATAGGACAAAAATAATTCAATCGCAACCCTCAAATTATTAAAAAAGAGGCAAGTCAATTAAGAAATTGAGAATGGAAGATTATGAAAAAAAAAAAAAAAACTCCAATCACAAGATAGGTGAATATTCTTTATCTTCTAGCATTAGATAATTCTACTATATATGTAATTATGATATATAATACTCCCTCCGTCCCAGAGGTGTTTTCACCTTTGGGATGACACTGTTTTTAAAAAAAGTAAGGTGTGATGTGTAAAGTTATATTATTAAAATAATGAAATTAGTTGAATTGAATGTAAAAGTAGTGGCAATTTATGTGAATATGTGAGGATAAAGTTAAAGTGATAGTTTCCATTTATAGAGTGTGAAAACAAGTGTTGGAAGGACGAAAAAGAAAAATGTGAAAACAATTATGGGACGGAGGAAGTATATTAATAATAATTTATCGGATTTCCGTGCAGAATAGGGTGAGAACATAAGTCCTGTCATCGCTCCATGGAGAAAATAATAGTATCATTGTCATCCCTAACTCTCATTGTCTTTTTAAATTGGAGCATCAAAAAAATAAGTACAAATAATAAAACAGGGCGTTGTTTCATATATCATCCACCTAAAATTTTGAGAAATTGAAATAAATAAATAAAGTATACAATTGTTTACCATCTTTCCAAGATACTACCTCTTTTTCATATAAATTTTCACTCGAGAGGTTTGTTGTTACCGATTTATCGAGTCTATAGATGAATTATTGTGGCTATTAATGTACTCCGATAAATAGATAAAAACAATATAGATTGAGTAAAGAACTAAAGAACATCAGCACTGCGGGAGAAGCTTGAGAGCCTCTCCCTTGAATACTGCTTTGAATGCCCTAAAAGAGCCCCCTAGCCTGTGTTTTATAATTCAATGAATTGGATTCCAAGTCTCTTACAAATGAGGATGAGATCCTCTATTTATAAAGAGCCAACTACAAAAGCCAAAAAGACATATCTGTTCATTCTAATTGAGTCTATTATATTTAATCATAAAAAGGCATATACTACTCCCTCTGTTCCACAGGAATTTGCACACTTTCCTTATTTGGACGTCCCACAGGAATTTGCACACTACTAAAAAAGGAAACATTGATTTACGTGCACACTCACAAACCTTTACACATATTTACCCATATGCCACTACTTTATATATAAAACATATTTTTCTTAAAAAATGTGCCGTCCCGTAGGGTGCAAATTCCTACGGGACGGAGGGAGTATTACATTAGAGAAATCCAGTCCATTTGGGGGGGGTTTGGAGGCCCAAAATCACATTATTCCGGTCACAGTAAGGTTAAACACCATTTTATGAAATTATATATTTTTTTAGATAAAACAGTGATATATGAATAATGTGGCTCATTTTGTGTGAATTTGCATGTAATATTTTTTTTTTTAATGTGATAATCCTTACTACACATCAAAATAAGACAAATGTGCAAATTTATATGAAAACGAGGATGCAGTAATTGGGCTTTTAGTAGAGTCCACTGAGATAGAGGACACCAGCATGGGCTGCTGTACAAAGGACCGAGCCTAATACTTGGTAAAGATCATCCCTGCCGTTAATTCACGTCTAACCATTACTAAAAAGTAAAACAATTTCTTCTAATCCATTTTATTCAATCTTCGACAGAAATAAGATTTTATTAGTGGTAAAAAAAATAAAAAATAGGAGGCTGGTTATGATCACTTCTAGGAGGAGATTATCTCTATCATGAAAAATAATTTCTGATTAAAAATATAAACATAATGTATAAATACAATTTTATTTAGATGTGAAAATAAATCTGAGACTGAGAGTATTACCTAATTTTTTTATTTTTATCATCTTTAATCACTACTGCTCAAAAACAATAGTACCATGACACTTGCAGAAATATAACATGCTGAGTTGAGGGCTTAAAATTCAATTTTGCCAAATAAGAACTTGAATAAAGACCATTCAGCATAGTAAAAGTAATAGTAGAGTGTATGATACAGCGAACACGATTGATTTTATAAACCAGTGACATTCTAAGACCACCATACATACAAGTCTTGTAGCAAAATAATACTATATACAGAAAGGAAAGGCGAATTCGATTAGTAGGACAAGGACTAAATCATATAACCAATGCGCTGATTCTCCAAATCCCAAAACGAATCAACAGTCTGCATTGCGTTTTAGCCAACCGTACATCTCCAGATACAAACGCGATGCCTCCACTCGGAAATAACTTCATCTCATAGGAGAGATTGCCAAAAGTTCCCGTCTTGAACCAGCATGACCTGTCTTGAAATTCAGGCCATCTGAGAGTTTCTTCCTGTGATGATTAATGGCAATTCTTTACCTGTGATCTTTCTTGCTTTTTTTCAGAATCATGGACATGTGGTCTATATAATCATGACGAACTCCATTCCCTCCGAGCAGCCATTGCAGCGCCTCAGCAGCTGCGCATTTTTCTGCTAGTTTCTTATTGTTGCAAGGTTGCCCCAGTATCTGCATGCCGTTGAATTCAGCCGTTGATTGAAACTGGTTGTTCTTTAGTTGCTTTGTACTGTAGGTTGGTGTAGCGTAGCCTGCCCGTGTGAGCAATGTTTGTAGCTGGCTCTTGGAGTTATCACCTCCAGGCCCACTTTCTGTACTGTATATAGCCACTGGTTTTTGTGGTGCAACTATGGATTGGCTGGACCACTGTAGTATCTGGCGGTTGAAAACGAATTTACCACCACATTGATCTTCGGAGATCAGCAGACGTATGGCGGATATAAGCTCATGATAAGCGTGGATGCCCATTATAGGATTTAGGAGCTGCAAGTAAAGAGAGTAGAAAAATAAATCACCAGAAATAGATTATCAGCATAGGTCTTCAATGAAACAAAAGGAGAAGCATAACATATGGCTTCATTCTCTTCACTCACTTTGGTTTGAATTAATTCATCAAGCTCCCTTCTCAAGCTCTGATACATTTCTGCTGTTGCAGGATCCATGAAAAATTCCAAGTATCCACCTAACATTTTCAAGTGACCATCCTGTGAAATCATAGAATAAATCTTAAATAAGCATGCAACATTATTTGAACTGTAGTTAGGCAAAGAAATATGCAGGTTGAGAAGTGTTACCATGTCCCCTCTGGAGATGCTTCCACCAAATAAAAGCAGAATTGAATCAGATACAGCGGTTGAATCCCGCAGAAAGACAGAATTCACTTTAATTTTTTCATTGAAAACAAGCCATGGATATGGTATGCTTGAGTGGCGTGCATTCACAGAGTTCTATACCAATATAAAGGAGATCATAAGAGTATCTCTAGTCAGTTTATAAATCCTGGATCTCAGAGCAATTAATGACATTAAGCAAGTGGAACACTTACAGAGTATAAAAGCACATGTCCATCTTCCATCGTTTTTAGGGAGAAGGATCTTTCATTGTTCTGCCAATGAGTTTATTGAAAGCAAAGTGGTGAAAAAAGTCAGCAGACTCCAAGAAACTAGCTAGTAAATATGCTGGGAACATCATAAGTTAAATGGACTGAAAGATGACTTAACCAATCAAAGTCATTGAAGCGAAATACTCCCTCCATCCATTATATTTTTTCACATTGGATTATGCACGGATTTAAGAAAAAGTAGATAAAAGTGCATACAGTGAGGGTATTGTGGATGATTGTGGGGTCTACTTATAAATAAAATAATTGTTTGTGAATAAAATCCAATGACAATTTCCCTCAGTGATGGTGAAAAGGGTAAGATAAACTGATAGTTTCCATAAAGAATATGTGAACAAATTTGGTGACGAAGGCCGAAGGGAGTAACAAAGAATGCAGTCACCATAATGTTTGCCATAATAGGAGTTCAAACACGCTAGACGTGCTCATGCAACAGATAGAGATTAATAAAATTCATTCTCCATGCCAATAAAAATTAAAAGGGTAAATATTATTTTTTGTCCTTAAAACTTGCACCAATTTTGATTGTAGTCCGCTAACTTCTTTTCCAGTTTGAAACCGTCCAAAATGTTTACCAAATTCATCTTTCTCCTCCTTTTAGCTTGGTTAAAAGACTAAAATGTAGAATTATATTTACCTGTTTAAGCCGGTAAAAGAACAAAATTTTGAATTTTGTGAAAATTAAGAGACTACCTATAAGGCATTGATGCAAATGGCGGCCGCCAAGGCCGCCTAGGCGCTTGGCAGCACCCGGCCGCCG
This sequence comes from Prunella vulgaris, assembly GCA_026898435.1. NCBI lineage: Eukaryota > Viridiplantae > Streptophyta > Magnoliopsida > Lamiales > Lamiaceae > Prunella > Prunella vulgaris. The sequence continues at coordinate 108,161 of JAPKLY010000559.1, forward strand.
ACGCCTAGGCCTCGGCGGTGAAAAAAGGCGGTCAGAGCTCTTGGCGGCGCCTAGGCGGCCTCGGCGGCGCCAAGCAAATGGCGGATTTGGCGGGTTACGGCGGATTTTGGCGGGTTACGGCAGATTTTGGCGGATTTTTATTTTTTTTTGTTTTTTTTGTTATATTATGTTACTTATGTACTGTTTAGTAAGTTTTAATTTTTAAATTTAAAAAATTAATAAATTAATAATTAAAGTAATACTAATATAGTAATAATGTAATATCTAATAACTAATAAGTAATAAAACTAATAATAAGTAATTAATATCTAATTATTTTTGTGTTTTGTTTAGAAGATGAACAATGTCATTTTATGATGGTTTTTAGTATTTTATGGACTTGTTGTATTTTGTGAAAAATGCATTTGGGTATTAAACTATTAATTATGTTTTAAGTTTATAATTTATTGTAAAATGTACATTTTTATTAGAAAAAAAATTAATATTAGTAGAATTTTATTAAAAATAATTAAAAATATATTAAAACCTTGGCGCCGCCTAGGTGCCGCCTAGGCACCGCCTAGGCGGTCTTGGCGCTTGAAGGTGGTCGACCGCCCGCCGACCGCCAAGCGCCATTTACACCCTTGCTATAAGGTTGAAAATGTTTGCGGACTGAATATCAAAATTGGCAAACGTTAAAGGATAAAAAATAACATTTACCCAAATTATAAATAACTTTGTATAAATCAACACCATGCTTACCACAATAGAGCAGATTCCTGGATACAAACCATAACAAATAACTGCACGGAGTAGATTCTCATCATAGCTCCAGACATTATAAGGGACAGGGTTGCTATCGACAAGTCCTGTGTCCTTTAGCAAAGAGTAGAACTCATTACGAAGGGAATCAATGGCATTCATTGACTGTAAGGATAGAAAGTTCTTCCAGCAATATTCATGAGCAGCAAAATCTCTATCAGCAACTTTAAAGCCCTCGTATGCCCGGGCAAGAGCAAGATGGTCACTGAAATCATGTGAAAACTGTGCTTTTGCCGCTTCTGCTAACTGAAACACAAAAGGAACATGTCACTAGAAATTCTATACCTTAGCATCCACTAACTATTCAATGTGAGTCTTTATAACTATTTTTGCTTTAGTAGTCAATTTAGAACAATCATATATAAAACTTTGCAGCATCGTGTCCACTCAGGGACTAGCTGTGCAGTTGGGAGGGTTGGGGAGGAAGAAGATATAAGGCTTTAGGGAACACAAAGCTGTTTCTGTAGTCTATAGCCATGCGATCTCTTTAAAGGTAAAATGACACATAAAATTACTGTGAAGTCGAATTCAATGAGACATGGCAACTATTCAACTTACAAAGCAAAAGACCTACTTATCCGATTTCAGCTGTAAGTTAACAACAGTGACAACACAGTTTGACTAACATGAGAAAAACAAAAGCAATACTTAATTGATCTCAGGCAAAAAAATGAAGACAACAAAATATAAAGGAAACATTAGAAAATCCACACTTCATGCATGCTTTTAGACTTTCCAATCATACATTAAGGCACAAAAAAGAGCTAGACAACCTAGACTTATAGAGCCCCAACTATAAATATGAGTAGGCCCTAGTGACTGTGAGCCTTGGGCTTAAGCAAGTGCTCCCATACAACAAGTTAGCTACGTATTTTTCTTACATCCTTTTTATCCAGTGGAGCTAAGAAAGGATCGCGAACACTTAGACCGGCAACTACACTTAATATTGGATCCAAGCAGTTAAATATAACACCTAGTATAAGCATTTTCCCAAGTTTGGGCTCCATGGGAAGCATTGTCAAGTAGTGTCCTGTGAGTAAAATCATGTAAATACATCAGAGAATGCCATAATGAAACCATAACATAAATGAGGTAGTAGAATAGTTCTTTAACATACCTAAAACAGTCAAATTTTCATTCTCATCCAAAGCCCCAATGATCTTCAGGTATTCAATAGCATTTTGAATCTACCATAAAATAGAAATGTAGCTATAAAAGCCTTACACACGCATGGTACTAGTACATTGATATAACAATATAGACATTGAAGTAGTTCATTTACTTCTGTCTTGATTTTCTTATCAGAAGATTTTGTAAATGTACTGCAGAAAAAACATGTTCCAGGTGACATGCAACAACAATAAGATGATGAAACATATTTGAGTGAGTATTACCGCAAGATACTCTGGTGATTGCAATGCCCTAGATAGGAACTCAGATATACCGCCAAGTTTCAGACTCTTGATTTGCAAACAAAGAGACTGCAGTGGAGTCCTCAGAATTTCAGGTAGTTGGTATTCTGCAAAAGCATCATACACGCATCTTGGATAGAGATGGAAACATTCTCCTGGTTGGACACGTCCAGCCCTTCCTCTTCTCTGTTTAAACACCAAAATGGAGGAGTTAAAGGGAAACAAATTCAACAAAGGAATATTAAAGCGCCCATTGATGGCACCTATTACAAAAAAGAACAATTGAGCATGTTTCATAACGACACACTTCATTGAGCTAAAACTTGATTCCAATTGTATCTGAAGGTAATTGAAAAGGATATTTTGTTTGAGGCATCTCAGTAAAAGTACTCTATCCACGGGGTACTGTGATCTGCCTTGTAACTAATTTTATTAGCACACAACATCCAACACTATAAAGTACTCAAAACCTTTGTATAATAATTGTACTAGTTTGCAATGATGAATACTCCCTTGTTTCTTACCTCAAAAAAGGAAAAGAACAAGTAATTATATCTTCTGTACTATTAACATACTTTCAGATTAATATTTTCTTTAGATCAAATTGCATACACCAGAGGACATTGGTCATATGACTTTGCATTAGGAAATTTAGTATGGGAGAGCGCACTCAATATGTGAAGGAGACCAGCCACGCACATAGTGAGCTTCCATCCTAAAACCAATTGGTGATAGGAGTAACCCACTAGAGTTATAAACTACTCACTTCTCTCAATTTTTCAAGGGGGGACAACTCACACGTGTAATTTATCATATTCTCAACACACACCCCTCACATGTGAGTCCTCATTAATCAAGACAAGATCACCCATGGTCCGTCACTTCGACAGCCCATCTGGTTCGAGCATGGGGCCTGCTCTAATACCATGTAGAAATTAATTAGGGTGTGCGCTTAGTGCGGTCCCACAAATTGAGCATACCCAATATGTGAAGGAGACCAGCGACGCCCCTAAAGAGATTTCATCCTAAAACCAATTGGTAATAGGAAGAGTAACCCACTAAGCTTATAAACTAGTCTCACTTCACTCAATTTTTCAATGTGCAAAAACTCACATGTGTAAGCATATTCTCAACAAAATTGAAAAAGTGAAATGAAGAGGAATCTGATTAGCATTGATTCCCATGGGCAATGATCAACAATCATACATAAGCTGAATGTTACATACTTGCTTAGCTGAAACCTTCGAAATCCAGGAAGGAAGCAAACAAGGAGTGTTATTTAGTGCATCATATGACGTTTCTTTTGCCTTCCCGCAGTCCAAAACGTAAACTACATCATCAATAGTAATGCTGGTTTCAGCAATATTGGTGGCTAGAACAATCTTCCTTATTCCATCTTCAGGTTTGTCAAATATCAGTTTCTGCAATATTTAAGATAGAAAATGACAAGCAAAAAGTAAACATCAAATAAATTTATCCACATGCACATCCAATTTTTTTATCAAGAGAAATAGCATATTTTTTAGGCACGAAACTGATTGTTTTTATACTACACAATGAAAAATCTGATTTTAATTTACCATAAAAGTTTAAACTCAAAAAGTGTGTTATATACATGTGTATATGCACATTGTGGTATATATGATCATCTATTGCATTAGATATTCAATTGAATAACTTAAATGTCTGCTTGCAATCATTCTTCCCTAGGAGGTGATGGCCATATGTTGAAACACCAAACCAGTATATAGATAAAACTCTGCATCTTCTGAAGGTTCAAGCAACTCAGCTTTCATTAACATTTAATCGAAAAAACTTCATGGTATACAAAATTTTCAATTGGTTTAATCATGTCAGTTCATATGATCAGCACCTTCAAGATCTAAACAGTGCACAATTAAACAGTTCATGATTCATAAGAACTAACTCTTTATTCTAAGTTGCTAGGTAATTGTCACACCACATGACAAAAGATAATTGAGAAAAAGGCTACTGGGCAAATTGGAGTTCATTTGAATATTTCCTTTTCATCGAGAATCCACGTATCAGCATGGAGAAAACTAAGCCACTAAACTAGTGATCAAACAATATGTAGGAGAAGCATCCAAGATCAAGCATGCAATGATTGCATTAATTCATGAGACAACCTTAAACAAAGTGTGAGGGAGAAATAAAGACAAAAAATTCATGCTAAGAAATGGATAATTCCAAATGTGCTGCATGAACCACAGAAAACCATTTCATAGCATCCACAATGACTACCAGAAAATCATCAAGTAACATCTCAATCACCTGTTCAGCACTGCCCATAGATCCATGGCATGCCAATATTAGAACTCGACTTCTATCTCCCAGTAAAGGATGAGCTTCAAGTTTATCCTTCAGAGAGCTTATGTCATCCCACCCAGTCATAAAAACTAAAGCAGCACCTGGTTTTTTGTTCTCACATATATTGCACAGTAGGTACTCTATGAGATTAAAATTAAGACAATCAGGATTCCAGCAAGATAATGACTCCCTTGTCTGAGCAGTATAATCTCTAAAGTCAGCAGCACTAAGCGTCCCCTGATTCAATTTCAGGGAAATGCTAGAATTACCAGAGACATAAACCAACAACTTGACTATGTCAAAAGGTAGATACCTCAACTGCAGAAGCAATTTGACTCTTTCTCTTTCTCGGGGCTTGTTTGCTCATCCTCCATGCCTTTTCTGTACCATAATCATCTATCTGGTTATCAGTTGTCAACTTGTATCCTGTGGTCTCCAATATACTTTCAAGGAAATGAGTCCGAACTGGATAAGTAAATCCCTATATGTAAACAATGCAAAAGAATTAGGGCAATTTCAAAGATATGTTTACAGCAGCACTTCCTAACCTGAAATTGCTGTAGACAGCTAAAACGTCACCAGTGATATCTTTTGAATTCAAAATATATTTGTAGTCATAAGAATTTAAACAAGATACATCTATTCTACAATTCATAAAAGCAGAAGAAAAGAGAAGCTAATTGTCAACTGTGACATATGTTCATGTGTTCTGGACACCACACACCATAGTTATTTCACTGAAGTCTGAAGAAGACACTAAAACAAATAATAAAAGGTATCCCAATATAAAGTCAAACTTAAGCCAGAAAATCACAGAAGGCAAACAGGAACTTGTTGGGAAAAAAAGTATTAAAAGCAACAGTGCAACCAGGATTAGAATTACTTGATGGCTGCTTAAAGAATAAGACATCAGGAAACTGCTGCTATCTGAAGAGAATGAGCATTTGCTATACTTAGATCAATAATAAAATATCAGACACTTGTATCATAATATAATCTTTTTTTTAAATTAGAACATCAAAGAGGAAATTTGCATCCGCAAATACACATCACCCTGTAATAACATCCAAAAACCCCACATTCTCAACTAAGAAAATGTTAATTGAATGCCAATTGGTAATTCATTTCATACTGCACACTAACTCATTAACCTATTTACTGTCTGGCTGTTGATTAACCGCAAAGGTGTTGTAAACACACAATGTAATACGTTCTCCCGGCCCCGGGTAAATGTGTCAATAAAACCAACATTAACAAATATTCCCACACTAAGGCACATACGAGTGGAACTACAGAGACAAACTTGTGCATTTTGTTCTTAAGTTCCCAACTTGCCCCAGATATAACGAATCTTTATCTAAACAACTCATCTAATGTCATATAAATATCTAGCTATTTTATATTTTTCACATCTCATTGACATATATCTACAGCATGTTCAGACTTTTAGAGAAGTGTTTATATCAGCTCAATGTTATTTCCTTGTCCAGATGCTTTGATGAAGTCGCCATTCAATAGCTGGCAATTTTTTCTGATAGCCAAATGTTTTATCAGTGCCTGACAACTTACAGAACCTTCATAGCTCGAAAAAGGGGGGAAAGTGCTGCCCGAGGGAACATACTATTAAAACAAGGTTAGGTTTACAAATAACTGGCGGAATCAGGAAAGAAGCAAATAAGATTTGCTACAATCATGGTATATAGTACAAGTCAAAAACTTTAATAAAGAAAAAAGAAAGAGAGAAGGGTGATAAAACCAATTACTAACAGGGATTTGGACCATTGGGACCCCACCAAAGTATGATGAGAAGAGTTCTGCATCTAAAGTTGCACTCATTAAAACAAGTCTTAATTCTGGTCGACGAGGAAGAAGATCTCTCAAAACAATAAGCAAAAAATCTGTCATCAAATCAGACATAAAAGTTAAGAACGAGTCTTTACCTTGCTTGCTTTTATGAAGTGAATAAAGACAACTGGTACCTTCATTTATCCCACGTTCATGAATTTCATCAACAATAATATGTGTAACACCCTTTAAGCTTCTATCAATTAATAATCTGCGCAATAAGATGCCTGTTGTGCAGAAGAGGAGGTGGGTGTCCCTTCCTTTAACACCCTCTAGCCGAACTTTATAACCAACCTGTAAGAGAATACCAAGAATATGGAGGTCAAAATATAGTTTGACTGATATATTCATAAAAAGAAAGGCAAAAAAAATTAACTTCATATGTAGTTTTGAGGATTAGAGACTCACTGTTTCTCCCAATTTCTCACCCCTCTCTGTGGCAATCCTCTCAGATACAGACATGGCAGATATCTTCCTAGGCTGAGTACATATAATATTGCACATGGCCCCACGCATAGAGTCTATCTCGGTCTCCAAAATAAATTGAGGAATCTGGGTAGTTTTACCGCAACCAGTTTCACCAGATATGACAACCACCTAAAATGTCCAAATTGGTACTCATAAATAATGCAACAAAAACTAAAATTCGAAGGAAAGCCACCATTTTTTAAGAATTATCACTAATAGTTGCCTTAGCTAAGAGAAGGGCAAAATATTGCAAATAACAACTTTTTCTTTTCTTTTCTTTTTTGGTTTAATAAGATTCTCTGACTGAGGCAAGTGTTTCAATACACAAAAGAATTAACAATCTTCTTACACAATGGAATAGCTCAAGTGGTTAAAGCCCCAATGCCTATGACTGCGAGGACATGGATTCAAGTCACCATTTGCCCGGTCCAAAAAAATATATATATATATATATTTCTATAAGACAAAACGTGCCTAAGCAAAAACTGTCATTTCCTGTCTTCAAGGATCCGTTGGATGCCCTAATGACATACAACAACACAACATAAACAAGACTCAAAACCTAAACCCTAACTTAGCCTAAAACCAATTAAGCGCACAAGTGGTTTTTTAAAGAACTCAAATTAAAAGGCTCAACTATACTAATTATAATAAGACAAAATGGCTTCAATGTTATCGAACCAAATTGTTTCGCAATCTAAACAAGATTCCATTAGCGTATCCACTGGTTTGTATCCGACATGAGGAACTTGGCAGATCAGACCAAATTGATAAAGGCAAGGGTTCCAAAACACAAAATAAATAACGATCTTACAAGAAAGATTTCTACAGGATGAATCATCCCCAAGCAAAAAATGTTGTTTCCTAACTTCAATTATTACTCTGGATGCCCTAACGACATAAAACAACGCAATATAAATAAGAATTCAAAACATAAACCCTAACTTCACCCACAAGCAACAAAGCCCATGGGTGATTCATTAACGAACTTAAATTAAATGGCCCAACTACAATAATAATAAGGCAATAATATGAACTGTGTAATTCTCAACAAATACCTGTATTAGCACACAAGCACAATATTTTATTGGTTCATCTTTGATGGTTGAAACAGAAATCCAATCTAGACCCTATCATCTTTAAAGTTTATAGGGTAGGACGGACAGAAAATAACATTATTTCTCAGTTTAAATCATGATATATTATTCAGGAAAACAAAGCAACCAAAAATTAGAGAGGGGAAACATAAGAACTCCTGTTGTGGAACTATTTAACCTGCAGCAATAGCTGAGAGTAGCTATATTGCATATCTTCATGAATGGTAGATTTTGTGCAAAACAACACTAAGAATCAATACGATAATTTCTATACCCCTGTCCACATAAATTAAGTAACTGGAAGACATGTTAACTCCTAGCAATAATCGCCCAAGACTCTGAAATACCTGATCTTGTGAAATGGCACTTAATATAGCATCTCTCTCCTTGTAAGCAGGGAGACTTCTTCGGAACTCCATCATCTTTCTTCCTTCAGGAGATTCCTGCAAAAAGGTATTAAATATGCTGATGATAATATGATGATTACAAATCGCTCCACTTTCTACACCAATTGCAAATTCTTGTGAGCACAGTAAAAAGATATTTTGATGGGAAAAAATCATCATTGTAGACTTGGTAGTGTCATGTACATAATTACTAAGACCTGAAATCAGGGGATACTACAAATACAAGAGCCCCAAAAAGGTAATAGATTCCACTTCGTTAATAGAGCACGTCAGATTGTCATGGGAATTCTTAACATTGTATTTTTAAACGGTTCATTTAAATCTCAATTACACAATGTGCATCCTTAAACAGAGTCAGGAAGCCTTAAAAACACAGCATATAACACTAATTTACTAACTAAAATCATTCTACCAATCTGTAGGGGCAATTGAACCTGCCAGGTGAGTTGTTCCTCGTGCATTTGGAGGCTTCTTTGCCACAAGATTTTCTCCATGGTATTGGTAGCTTTATTATGAAGAAGCGGTTCTGGTTGCTCAAAAAGGCTTTCATCAGTAGCGATACTGGCATTACTGCTTGATCTTGAAAAGACATCCGTGCTCTTACTTTTTCCAGAGATGTAATCCACAAGATAAGCACCCACACGCTTTTGCAAACCAGGAGGTAAGTTAACCTGAAAAAATATTTAAACTTGGAGCATGTAACAAAGAACTCCCTGTGTACAAAATACTAGGATAGATGGAGGTAAAGAGAGTATGTGTTTCTTTTATTATCCCCATCTTCAAAAGCTTGTCTTGTACTATCTCATAATTCTAGAGTTGGAAGACAAAGATTAAATTTCAGTACAAGTGCCTACAGATTGTGTATCAGCTAATACTAGATGAAAATATATGGATTATCAACATGACTCAGATAAAGTAACTGAAGACAGCATATATTATGTCGAATCCAATGAGAGACTTGAGGGTAATGAGAGAATACCTCCCTCTGGGGACGTTTGTCATCAAGATCAAAGCGGTAGTTGGGCAATGGGAATTTACTGACAACAACTACCTTTGTATATAGGTGGCTGCAAAATAATTGTTTCTTAAAGTTGATCTCAAAAGTTATGAGAATAGACGACTTGAATACAAATCATGCCAAAAAGTACCTATATAAGCCCATACTGCTTGCCAAAGCAGCAATTTCCTCGTAATCACGTCTATCCTTTTTCTCTCTTGATACTAACTCTTGTTTTTCCTTATTGCGTAAAAGGGAATTTAACTTCCTTTTCCATGCAATAGCATTCTCTGATGAAGTACCCTGAAATTCAAAATGAAGATTTTAAGAATGCAAATATAAAAGAGAACATCAGACAGCAAGTGAGACTTATTCAACAGAAAACAGTATCCTCGTTCAAGCCTTAAATAAAAATAAAGACATTCTGATGAACACATTCTAATGTCTGCTGCATTCCCTCCCCAAAAATTAGCAATACTCACAACTGGTTATATTGGGCAGACTCTTAAGCTTTTATATGCTGTGAATTACTGAATTTCCATTACGTAACCTAAACACTACATATTTTGAATTTTGATAAATATATATATGTGAGGAACTGAGAACATTAGTTTTTTCTCCTAATATTTTTTGGGAATAACATTGAGTTATCCCATCTTCCCTGGGTACCAACGGAAAACACATACACAGTTTACATGCAAAAACATACAGGTTGTGCGGAAAACTCGAATTCAGGATCAGCAACTGGCGCCGCCATCTCGTCATATCCCGAAATTTCCTTCTGCTGTTGAGATTGCTTCTGATAGTGATTAGGTGGCAAGTAAGGATAAGATTTCACTGTATTACCATTACCATTACCATTATTACTATTAACATTTGGACTAGTAAGAACGCCTCGTTTCTCAGAATTGCTGCTAATTGTCACATTTGCAGGCTTGGAACCGGTCGTGGAGGAGGCAGTGGTGATTACAGAGCGGAGGCGGTGGTGCGGAGGTACGTAGCGCGCGCCGTAGGAAGACGGCGGCCTGTCCTTCATTATGAAAAATATGCGCGGCGACAGCGATACCCGCGGCCGCGGCGGTGGGCCAGCGGAATGGGGTTTTAGGGTTTTGGAGCAGGAATTATGAGGGGAGAATCGAAACGGAATGAGGTTCATACAACAGGGAAAATGTGCTCAGACGGTCTGGCTAGTGTGGTTGTTTCGCCGGAGTTTTACCTCGGCGGTGATAGTTGGGTTTGGCGATGGAACTTAGGCACAATAATATCGGAGCTTCAGCTCTTGAGAAGGGCGTGGAGCGCACTCCCGGAAACTAAAACTGACGGAACGCCAACGTCATGGAGCGCACGTGTGAGTGTGAATACTAAAATGGTTTTATTTTTTAAAACACTAATCGTGTGTTTTGAAATACCAAAAATTCTTCTTAGAATAGTTTTTTTTTTATTATTATTTCTCATAGTTTTAAAAAAAATTCAAATTATTTTTATAAAATTTCAAAACAGGCATATAAATTGAAAAAATAACTCAAAAAAATTGCAAGTTAGATTTATATATTAGGACAAACCTTCATAATATTTGTCATGCTTGGTGTTTGACACTCGCCATATCTTTACAAGTTCTATATTTATGGGAGCAAAAATGTTAAATGAGTTGTCTCTATCCCATTAAGGTTAATTCTAGTGCTTTGTTCTTAGTGAATCACTAATAATTCAAATTTAATTCTAACTCTAATAGTTTGTAGATTAAATTGACCACCAAATGGTTTGAGGTAAAAAAAAATTAATATAAAATACAAAGATGTTATTATAATATGATACTCCCTCCGTCCCGCTATAAGTTGCTCGTTGTTTTTTGGCACACGATTTAAGGTAAAAGTGAAAAAGTATAAGTGATGTGATGGAAAAAGTGAAAAAGTATAAATGATGTGATGGGGAAAAGTGAAAAAATAATGGAAATAGTGTAAAAAGTATTGAAAATAATAATAAAGAAGTGAATAGTAATTTTAAAAAAAAGGTAAAAATACAATGAGCAACATATAGTGGGACGGACGAAAATGACAACATGAGCAACTTATAGTAGAACATAGGAAGTAATATTTAAACTTGAAATTGAAATATAATTCATAAATTCATGAAAATTACATCAAAACATAATTCATAAATTTCAAACATTGACAATTGATCACAAAATTCAAACAATTAATACAAATTAATTATTGAATTGCACGAGCCGTAGTGTCAAACTGGAAACTAGATAATAAAATTTTGATATGAAGAAAATATGAAAAGTCCAGTTTAAACAGATCAATGCATGTTCAGACTTAGCCCTATAAATTTCATGGTTAAACAGACCGACCCATCAGCTCGCGACCCGTTTAACTTCTGTACCTGAAGGGAAAATGTTTTTTTCTTGTCCATACATAAGTTATCGTAAATTTAAACAGTCTTGTATACTGTAACTTTGATACTTTAATTTCCAGTTGGTGAATGAAATTATGCCATGTGAACAAATCAGACATTGTCACATTATCGTCTGTCGAATATTTTACCTATACAGTCTACATCCGGCTACCGGATCAAAATATAAAAATTGAAAGATGTGTGACTATTTCAGTTTGGTCGCATGCTCACACGGAAGGTTGCGACAATCGTCGAGGGAAAAATTATGATAGTAGTTGTGTGGCCAAAATGATTGTCTAAAGAGTCTGTGGTTATGGTCACATTAACATGATCAGAATACTAGTCATGATTGTGTATGAACTGCAGAAGGAGGATTGTGAATCTTGAGAAAAATACATCAACTTAGAGCTTTTTGCTACCAAAATGTGTTGATAAATTTTTTATGTTTAAAGGTGACATTTTTCAAAATTGATTATTGAGAGTGGAATTTCTCATACAAATTGATATACTCAGCCAAATAACAATTACTTCAAAAAGATACATCAAGTCCTCGTCAAAACCACAATCTTATGCAGCACTTGCCACAACTTTTTCATACTATTACTCGAGCACTCTATAGCTCTGATCAAGAAAACGGGGAAAGAGTAAGAGAAACAGCTTTTGTTCTGTGTTCCGTACAGTAATCGAAAAACAATATCACCGTTACAATAAAAAGGAGCTTCTGTGTAAGCCTTAGTAGGTATAGCCCTTCACGAACATTCCCTTCTTAGCTTCCTCGCTCTCCCCTTCAGCTGAATACTTTCCGAGTTGTGCCAAGGAGTTCGCCTTTGCACGCACCAAAAGGGATTTCTGTGCAGCTTCTACATTCTCTGGACGACCTTGCCATGTCTTGAGCACTGTGTTTTGCAATGCTCGTGCATAAGAGAAGGAGATGTGCCACGGGTTGGGACTTTGGTTCATGGCATTGAGGTTTAATGTTGCCTCAACTTCAGATTGACCTCCAGACAAGAACTAAAACCAAAAGAAAAGCTTACTCATACACCATTCATACTTGGAACAAAAGTTATCAAGAACGAGTATATAATCCATTTTCAACAGAAAATCGTGGATTTGGATGGAAGGGGCATAAAAATGAAAGGTTCATAGGTTGTTTTTGATGCAAAGTTAGTATACCAATTTGGTCCTTAATGAGAAACCTATATCGAAGATATGATTCACTTTTTCATCACATAAGAACTAAAAAGTGCCGGAGAATGTAGTGTAATATAAATTAATATATGTCCAAGAGCTATTACCATGATTCCTGGAACTGCAGGGGGCACTCGTCTTCTAAGCATGGTAAGCGTATAGTTGGCAATGGTATCTGGGGAAGCCTTTTCTTTGTGTTCAGCCCCTGGAGTTACCATGCTAGGTTTTAGCAAAATCCCTTCAAAAGTGACATTGTTCTCCGCCAAGTAGTAGAAAACCTCGGCCCATACTTTCTCTGCCACTTCAAGTGTCCTCTCAATCGGGTGGTCTCCATCAAGAAGGATCTCAGGTTCCACAATGGGCACAAGGCCGTTGTCCTACAGAAAACACAAACTCATCAAAACCCATCCGACCCAATATTTAATAAGTCAGGATACTCTAAGCGAAGGAAAAAATTAATGGATACCTGAGAAATGGCAGCATAACGAGCAAGACCCCAAGCTGCTTCCTTAACAGCTAAAGCAGAAGGACCACAGGGTATGCTTACAACAGTTCTCCTGAAATGTACAGATGCGAAAGCCGGGTCATTTAAGGATAAGTTGTAAGAGATAAAAGAAATAAAGCTTATGAAAGAAAACATACCATTTTGCAAAGCGGGCCCCTTGCTTATAGTACTCAGCAGATCTAGAAGCCAATCCATCTAATCCCTGGCACCAAGATTCATTGTTCGACCCTGGTAATGGAACCAAACCCTGCAAAATGGGGAAGAAAGTGTTAGAGACAAAAGATCAAAGGAATTTGGCAATAAAAGTGAAATAACACAAACATAAACTGAAGTAATGTGGTAAAGCTTGCTATGATCAATTTTATTTTGAACGCACCTTATCAACTTTGATACCGGGTATAATATTCCCCTCTCGTAGACAGTCCACAAACTTCTTTCCATCTGTGGTTGACTGGTAAAGAGTCTCTTCAAAGAGAATGGAACCAGAAATATAATCACCCAGGCCAGGAGTGGTCAATAGAAGCTGCCTGTAAGCCTGCCTGTTTGTTTCAGTGTTGTCAAGCCCAATGGATGCCAATCTCTTACCACATGTGGCATTTGATTCGTCAATTGCAAGGATTCCCCGCCCTGGAGATGCAATTGTTTTCTACTCCCAAAAGAAAAAAGCAGAAACAACTTTAGCCAGGAGCAATTTTGCATTATCCAGTCAACAACTATGTTACTGCAGTTTCTCCATATAAAGAGACTACAAAATATTAGGAAGATAGCTAGACAAAAAGGATCAACGAATTGCCAAGTACATGAACTGAATCACCCAAAACTTATTACCCTTTATCAGCTGGCAACTTTGACAGAAAAGAGTACACCTCATTAAACTTCCCAAACGATTAAACAAGTTAAGGGACTAACAGCTAAAGTTCATAGCACTGCTGCTTCATTTATTAAAAGAAAAAAGGAGAAGGAGAAGAAGAAGAAGGTGGCTGTAGCATGCGAGCGTGCCTGCGATCTTGTTTAAAACAGGAGAAAGATCCAATGCCCATCAATCAAAAGAATAGCCAAGCATGCGACCATACAATTTTTATTTTTATTTTAAGAAAAAGTGGGATCTCAAAGTAATTGGACAATCAACTGTTGCAGTCAACCAAAAATCAATTTGCAATCATATAATTTTCCCGTGGCCTTTCAATCTCTTTAAAACTGGCAAAATCCTGCTGAATTGAAAGAAAGCTCAGAGATTAGGAAAAAATATCCCATGAAACCCTAAACAGAGCATTAACCAGAAAACTGAACTAGAAAACTCTCAGCTTCATTTTAGACTAAAAAAACAAAATAAAACATAGCATATACTCGCCTACGCCCTGCAGATCATGATCACCAATTCATACAACATTTACGGACAATTCAATCGGCACAAATTCCATGTAAATAAAAATCAAACAAGTGCAATTAATTAATCAAACACTACTGTACACCAAACAATTCAACCACGGGCAATAACTCAGAAATCGCTTACAGCTGTTTTAACGAGCTCATCGGTGTACGATCCGGCGCGGATCACCGATACACGGCGGTTGGGGATGCGCGCCGCCGTTCCCGGCCGCGCGTTGACGGACTGGTGGCCAGCGATCCACGACGATGAGGCGGCGTTAAATTTGACAAAGCTCGAGCAAGCCATCTCTGGTTTTCTCCGCAGGCGAGAAGGGAAATCGAAAAAGGGAGAAGAGATTTCGACTGATTTGAGAGAGGGTTATTAAAAGAGAGAATCTGTAGAGAATTAATATAAATGGGGAGTGCGTTGTTTGTTCTTGACCTTGGAGAGTCCGCAGGCTGGCAGTGAGGACCGAAATAGGACAAAATACATGCGGATCTACCAAACAAGGACATCGTTAGACGTCTCTGTTGGTTGTTGTGGAATTACCGTTATGTCCTTGGGTTGATGGGTTCTAGAACATGGTCAACTGAGTGAATATTTGATTATGAAATTCTAAGTGTATTTTTTTAAAAAAAATTATATTATTATTATTATTTTATGAGAATAATTTATATAAAAATACTCCCTCCGTCCACAAAAATTGGACTACTACCTTGACAATTCACGGTTATTAAGAAAAATTGATGTTGATGTGTAAAAGTGAGTGTATTAGTATAAAAAAATATTTAATTATTAAAAAAATACTTGATGTGATGTGTAAAAGTGAGTATATGTATATAAAAAAATGAAAACAATGATTGTATGGTTTCCATTTTAGGTAAGTAGACTATTTATTGTGGAAGACCATTTAAGGCAACGTGGACCATTTATCGTGGACGGAGGGAGTATTATTTATTAATTAAAATTTTTATTATTTTTTAAAATTGATAACTTTTTTTAGTAAGTACGGGTAGAGGTGGTCATTCGGTCGGTTCGGTCCAATTTTGGATCGGACCAAATAGACCGAATTTTTTTATGCTATGGACTGTATTGAACCATTACAGATTGAAGGAAAAATGTTATCATCAAGCCATGCATTCATCTTCATTGTGCACCTCAGAAAAGGAGAGAGAGAGAGAGAGAATTACCATTGATATTAATGCGCATATGAAATAAATGGTTATTCTTTAGTATTGATTGTTCACCAACATATTCTATTTCTTTTTGTGAAATGACAAAATATTTTAATGAGAGAGAGATAAATTTGAAATGAGATTGATTATTCGTCAATCTTAAAATAGTAGATTTTTTATTAAATATGAGAAAATTTTAGAATTGAGATAGATATTATTAAATTTAAGATAATTAAAAATTAATAAATTAAATATAAAGTTTGTTTAATAAGAGTAGATTTATAGGAGGAGTTATGGATACAGACAGTTTTTTTCCTTATTTTTTAATAAAAAATCATATAATAATAAGATAATTTGTTTAAAAAAAATTAAATAAAGTAAAGATTTAACTTGTGGAATTATACCTGGACATTTTTCAAAGAATAATCCCGGACATTCTTTTTAAAATTTTAGAATTGACTGAAGTAAAACTTAGAAAACATATATGTATAATTAATTTTAGATAATTAAGGTCAATCTATTCTAATTTAAATTAATAAAAATAGGTCAATTAATAAAAAAAATTGAGAGTAGTCAATAATTTTTAAAAATTAAATTTTGATTAATTAAAAATAGTCAATGAGATGTAGGCCCCATTCTCCATGTTCCAAAACCACCTCATAATTGATTTTTGCATCGCCTATTGTAAAAAAAAAAAAAAAATGTTTGAAAACATTCCTATTTATGAGTAAGTCTCATGTGCACCAGTTACACGGTGCAACTCTAGTTCATTTTTAAAAAGTTAAACAGTTTATTACTGAAAAGTGTATCTTTCATAGTTTAACTTTTCAGTAATAAACTGTTTAACTTTTCAGTTATAAACTGTTTAACTTTTAAAAAATAAACTTGAGTTGCACCGTGTAACTGGTGCATACAAGACTATCCCCTATTTATATATTCAAATCACCATTTTAAGGTATTGTTGAATCCGATTCATTTCCAAATTTTTTAGTGGGTAACGAAATGAAATTTTCTAATTTCTTTTCCCTCTTGAGAGTTTTTTTGAGTCGAGCTTCCATGATTTATTGGAATAACTGAAGTTATATTATCATGAATGTATCATGGAGTTTTTGCTTGTCTGTAAATTCTTTGATTTGTAATTAATTTTGCATATATTATTAACAAAATTTAATTCGTATTTTTCTCTGGCGCAGCTACCTGATTAAATTTAATTTGCATACATTATTAATTAATGTAAAAGAGCTACTGATATATGTCTAATCAATACCTTATCATGTTCTCTCTAGTCAGGTTTAGGGAACCCGACTGGGTTATCTTCCAAGGTGAAAGAATCCATTGTGCAGGACATATTACCAGTCGGTATTACCAATATCGATTGGTTCTATTTTAATAAAAATAAAATTTTCTTCTTTATTTTGATAATATGTTCTGAAAATATCTTTATATAAATTTGCCCACAAACTACTAACTCATCTCCAAAAAAATATTTGCATTCAAGCTAATGAATATATTATTTGCATGCATGTATTACTCATCTCCAAAAAGGATATTTGCATTCAAGCTATTATTTGCATGCATGTATTAAAAGTAGCTGTCGGTTCCAGTCGGCTTTGGTGCACCCGACTGAACACATCTATCGAGAATGTTACTTTCGCCTTGACACATCACCAGTCGGTATTAGCTGTACCAACTAACTTTAAAATCGTTAATTAAATAAATTTGCTATTCTAGTGTGCAAGTATTACATTAAAAACGTTTTTTACAAGAACATATAAAACCTAAAAAATAAAGAAACCCTTAAGTTTGCAAATTCAGCAACACATTACCAGCAGAAACCCTAGCTTTCTTCATCTCTGCAGCAGCAGCAACACCTTCTCCCCTTTATCAAACCCTAAATTCTGTCACAAGAATGCCATTTTAGTCCTCAATTGACCCCTTATATCCACATACATTCCGGAAAAGGTTTATTCTATTATTCCCCGATGTCTCACGACGGCGCACGTACATCAGGAGCACACGATAGGAGACCGGATCAATCCGGCGTCCAATCGGGCTACGCCAACGGAAACTCCAACGGTTCTGTGCAGATTAACGGTGCCGTCACGGTGCCGCCGACGTACTTGACACACAAACTGAGGCTGAACCCGAATTCGGATCACAGGCCGGACAGATACGAGGATGTGGAGCTGGATTTCAACCCGCAATTCTTCAGCGAATTAGAGAGATATCTCCCACCAAATCTCCTCCTCCAACCGCGAGATGTGAAATTCAAATACATGCGCGAGATTCTTATCCGTTACTATCCCGAAAGCGAGCGAATTAGGGTACGTTGCTGCTACATTTTCCCTTATTTACATTTCTTTGTTTGGATGAGACGCAATTTGCATGTGAAGTCCTTATTTTGGAAACAAACCACGTGGTGCTTTGTATGGGTTTTACCGTTTTCGATGCGATCTAGGTATAGACGGTCCTGCATGTTTAGAACACGATGGGTGGAAATTCTGTCATGAACACTGATTGCTGAATCTAAGTAAGGATGTGTTTGGTTGAAGTGATTTCTTTTAGCTCAGAAGATGATAAGGACTAAAATCCATAATAATTTTCTTAAATCAGGGCTTCAGAAGATGAAGTGTTTTGCTGCGATCTTAATTCTTGCTATGAGATATGTTGATTTAGTATCAATTTATACATGTTAATGAAAGAAAAACAAGCCAATCTTTTTGATGCTTGAATTATCTTCAATTTGGACAGACGAAGCTTAAATACAATTTAAGCTTAATGCAATTAGTAAAGACTAGTAACATTTGTTTAGATCAAGAAAAATAGGCTTTATCTGAATTCGATATAGACAAGTCCTTGCTCACACATACTTTTGTACCCTGATCAATATTTTGGCAAGCTTGAGCAGTGGCATGTTCTTATCACCTCGTTCTCAGCATACTTCTTGAGTAGCTTAGTTTCAGGCATTATTCTGTAGCGTGTTTTCCATTTTGCTCTTTCAAAAGTATTGTCCTATCTCAGCATGCATTCGCTTGTCCACTGAAAACATACTGTATAAAATGTAATTTACCCTCCACATATTATACATATACATGCTGTCCGGTGCCGCTTAGAATTACTTATGTGTTTAAACAGCTTCAGAAGCACCGAGAATACAGGCAGAAGATTATATCCAACTATCAGGTATGTTGCTTATATATATGTACTACTGTTGATGTGTTATTGACCAAGCTCGTATGCGTAATTACCATTTTGCATTAAGGCCTTAATATTGGGAGAAGGGATCTTAAATTAGCCACCAATTTATATCAGAAAGATAAAATGAATTGGTAAAACATGGCTATTAGGGAATTAAAGGAACACATAGTACTAATTAATTATTTGACCCTCTCAAATTCAAATTGATTATTTGACAAGTTCTCTTTTCCACTTATGAATATTTGACTTGCTAAAATGGAATTTGGTTTGTTTTATTTTTTATTTTTTAATTTTTTTTCCAGTTGATGAAGTTATTGTAATAGTATAGTTTGCAGCTATACAATGTACTGCCTCTGCAGTAGGCTAGTGACATCCGTGCTGGTAGGATGGAGGATAGTCTTGTTTCTTTACATGCAGTGCTTGCCACATTAAAAATGGTCAAATTTATATAGATACTCATATTATCATGTCTTTGCACCTTGAGATTCTATGGAAGGAAATGTTGTGATTGGTATGTATCAGTGACTGAACTATGCCTTCTGATATCATCATGTAACTGCAGAATTATAACTAACAACTGAACCATTTTTATCAGCGTCTACACAGTGACCTTTATAGTATGCATCCTGCAAGCTTTTTTGCGCCCTCGTTCCTTAAGGCGATCAGTGAGAAAACTGAACAGGGTTTTAGAAGCATAATGTCTGAACCCTCTCCAGGAATCTTTACATTTGAAATGCTGCAGCCACGATTCTGTGAAATGTTGCAGGCAGAGGTGATTTCCCTAGTTCCAATTATTATTCAGCTTCCTAAAGTATCTTCCGACTAGTTTGGTTTTGGTGTTCTCTTATCTGTTCTGTTTGCTCAGGTAGAAAATTTTGAAAAGTGGGTCCATGAGACAAAGTTCAGAATCATGAGACCCAACACAATGAACAAGTATGGTGCTGTTCTTGATGATTTTGGCATGGAAACCATGCTTAATAAGCTCATGGAGGAGTTTGTAAGCCCTATATCAAAAAGTTAGTCCATCTTGCATGATCACATCTGAGATTCTGAATGCTGGTATCAATATAATCCGCTTAAGGAAAACATCTTTTGCAGTTTTCTTTCCTGAGGTTGGCGGAAACACTCTAGATGCTCATCACGGTTTTGTTCTTGAGTACGGGATTGATAGAGATGTTGACCTGGGTTAGTGACTATATCCAATTTTTCTTCCACCGATTTGAATTTTCTAGTTCAATCAGTTTCTGAATGTAGTTATTGTTTCCTTGCGGGTGGTATTGTTTTATGCTAACTTTATAAGTTAATATCTTTTGGATTGTCTAGCTATGTTCCATTATGATGCCTTGTGAACTTCAGTTTAACATAGTGACCATATATTTAACTTTAGAGTAACTTTCCGTATTCATTGTATATCTGAATTTTCGATGCAGTTTTTACATTTTAAATATCTTTTTGCTAGAAGTAGTCCTTCAATCTCAACAAGCTTAACTTTTTAGGTTTCCATGTGGATGACTCGGAAGTCACCTTGAATGTCTGCTTAGGCAAACAATTTTCGGGTGGTGAACTTTTCTTCCGTGGAGTACGGTGTGAAAAACATGTAAATACAGAAACACATGCAGATGTGAGTAATTCCTCTCAATATTCCCCTGAAATTTTTTTCTAAAGGCCAATTGTTTTGATTCATATTTTGGAATTTATGCTACTTTTTTTTAATGATTAAGTATTACCATTTACATTAGCAGCTTAATAAGGCAGGACCTTGTAACACCTCTTTTGCAGGAGGTCTTTGATTACTCTCATGTTCCTGGGCGTGCTGTTCTCCATCGTGGTCGGCATAGGCATGGTGCTAGAGCCACCACATCAGGAAGTAGGATTAACTTATTGCTATGGTGTAGAAGGTACTCTCTTTGCTTTGTATCTTCTATCCTGTTGGCTTTAAGACCATCTCCAGTGTCGCTCTACATTTGCGGTTTATAATATTGTGATGTATCTAATAAAGGAACTTATTTAAGTGTTATATCTCAATTAATTTATTTTAAAGTCAATTTAGTTCAATTAGTTAAATATAATTTATTATATGCATATAAAATTAAATAAATTTTAAATGGTATTCTGGTAGATAATTACATGTGCCAAATTATAAATAATTTTTAAGTTTTAATTTGTTGTAAAATTTAATTCAATGTAATTAAAACTATGAAGCAACATGATGTGCTGAGCACTGAAGATAAATTTGAGTGTAAATGTGTAATGTGAAATTGCTATTGAGTAGCGCAGTATACTGGAGATTATTCTTGGAAATGGTATAAGAACCTAGTGTAAGTGCTGTGCTCAATGAAAAGAAAAACTTTTTTTTTTTTTTCTGTTTAATAAGAAATGTATTGTTTTATAATTAATCTTGAAATTATGAAACATTTACATTCCCCTGGACAAGTTATCCAGCCAAGGAACTAGACCACATCATTGCAATGCAAAACAATAACTCTTCAAAGGCCTTTCCCCTGCTACCTAAAAATAAAATAAAAACTTTTTGCCATTGTAGCTAGCCAAAAGCACGAGAACTTTAAAAAATAATAGCAGTGAGTTAAAGGTTCTCCTCTTTTCTTTTTTTAAAGGCATAGCATGTATAAGTGGCAATGTCCCTAGATTTTTGTTTGAATTGTCTAAAAATCTAAAACTATCAATTGATTTCGTAGCTTCTTTTTGTTACCACAACTGTATCATCTGAAAGCATTATAAATTGGTTTTGAATGTCATTGTACCATAGCCATGACTTTCTTGCAGTTCCATTTTCAACTCTAATTTCTTCGCCCTACAGTTCTGTTTTCAGAGAGATCAGGAAGTATCAGAAAGATTTCTCCAGCTGGTGTTCGGAGTGCAAGCACGAGAAGAAAGAAAGGAAACGCCAGTCTGTTGCTGCTATCAAACTGGTACACTACTACAATGCGTACTTGGGATTTACTATCTTCTTTTTATTTTTTTAATCTGTGATTGGACATACTGCCATCTTTCTTCTTAACTGGATCATCTTGTTTGCATTGCATGATGGAATTAAATAGATGGGATATGATTTAATGGGATTGTAATATTTGGAATCCCAATTTTAAATTTAGAATTGTGTTTGGATTGGTTGATTGTCTTATCTTGTTTTTCAAGTAATGACTCTTTCTTGTGTTTGGACTGAGGGATATATGAGATAAAAATGGTTAATGTCCATTTTACCCTCTATTATATAAGAGCCATTTTAAGTGAGATTTCAAGGGCATGTTAGTCATTTACATGCATGGTATTACTTAATCTAGCCCCTCACCCTTGGATAGTCTTGTCCCTTTTTTATGGGGTAGAGGAGAATTTCGACCCATACTCAAAATTGTCCTGGTCTTTGATCCTCCAAACCGAACACCGGACTATGTGGGATTGATTTTTTTATCTACTAATACTGCAAAGCAAACACTCCCTAAAAAGATAATAAAATTAATAATAAACCAAAATAAAACATAAGTATCACTGAGGAAGTATTTTTATGCCAACAAAATATTAGCGTGTATTGTGGAAGCTGCTAACAATTAAAAACCATTGCAGAAGCTACATTGATAATCATTGATGTAGTAAACTTTGGTATGATGCCATGCAAAATTTGATATATGTGTGTGCGTGTGTATGTATATATGTGGTTGTCCGACTGCTTAGAAGTGGTATTATTAAGAAGAATGATAGATATAAGCACTTTTATTAATGATTACTTGAGAGTTATGGGTGGCTAGTAACTTGGTGTTTGCAAACTCTACAAAATGGAGCAAGTTTTCAAACGAACCTTTAAATGATATTGTTTTTTAGAATATAGGATATTTTCATTCCACAAAAAGAGGATTAAAAAAATGATAAAGGACAACAGGGGTCACAATTCACTGTTTAGTGCGAGCACGGGGTCAACAGGGTTGTTGGGGGGGGGGGGGGGGGGGGGGCAACCCCCCCCCTGTTCTCACTATAGCGGGGAAACAATGTCCTGATCCTGGGAAGTTAACAATTTAACATGGAGGAAATCTTCCTGATCCCCTCCCCATTTACCCTTTTTCATTTAGATATTGTAAATCATGCTTATCATTTTGGAGAAATATATGGGTTTCAATCAAGAGTAGTTAGAGATGGGGGCGATTAGGGTTAGAGCAGTTATGACTATATGCATACTTTTATTTAGGTATTTTTACATATCTTTGGGACCAGTGGGAACAGGCCAGTGAATATGATCCCCGCCCCCACCAACTAGAGATAATTTACCGCTGCCCCTGATCCAGCTGGGGGAAACTAAGATGATGTTTCTTTTGGGATTTAATTGGTTTTTAGAAACCAGTGTTTGAAATCTAGGCGATTTTAAAATTTTGATATATAGTAAGATGTGTTTATTTTGAGATTTAAAGTAGAGTGAAATTTAACATTGCATTAAATCAATGGGTAAGAGTGAATCATGTATTATTATATTGTTGTTTGGGTGTGATTGGATGATGTTGGCTATGATTTAGATTATTAAATATGTTAATGTTTAAGGGGAGAGAGAATTGATTGCATTGAAAAATGTGGTAGTAGGTTTATTGGTCTTGTAGTGTTGGTTTTCTAAAACCTGATTTCAAAATGTGGAAGTAGAATCAGATTTAGATTTATAAATCCAATCCTGTTTCTTAAATCCAAAAACAAACATCATCTATGGGGTTCCCTACCGCCCTACGTAGTCAGGCGGGTCCCACCAGGAATGGGATTGCACCCGTTTGCATCCCTGATTTCTCACATCATTTACAAATTAACTGTGTAGTTTATATCGTGGAAATGTGATGAGTTCGAAAATGTTTGCTTTGCAGGAGTTGCTTAGGAGGGAGGGGCAAACTGCTACTTGAGGTCATTAAATGTTTGCTGTACTATGTGCCGACTCATTGATGGAGGCAATCTTCATTTCCATCAGCATTTCAAAATGATGCTCTTTTGTTGTTTGTCTAAGCATGTATGTAAATGAGAATTTATGTAGGTGCAAGGATTCTAGATCCGTATCGTGAACACTGAACCGAAGTTCGACCCATGGTAATAACATCATTCTTTACAGGTTTTTCAGTTTTTTGTTTTTCATGATACCATTATCTGGTTTAAGTTTCTGCATTAGGAAACCTGACTTGTACCAAGTTTTAAACTTGGCTTCATATAAAGATTTATACAAATTTTTGTTTCTTATTAAGTTTATTGTGCTCGTGCACGTTGCACGTGCAGTTCAAAGTTATTTTTGTAAAATTATTGTAAGAGTGATTTTTAAGTAAAAATAAGAGCGATCACATGAGTGATTTTTAATTAGATATTAAACTGCTCATGAGTTGTAAATTGTTTTTAATGAATTAGAAAGTCATTCTAATTGAAATGTACATATTCTTTTATATATTCGACTATTTTTAGGATAGGAAAACAATTTCAGACCTATAATTGATAATTCTCTTCACATTATTTTAAAAGTCTTGAAGCTTCATTTGGATGAGAGGATTTGAAATCCGTGGATTTCACATACAAATAACCACTCTTTTTAAGTAAGTTAGGTGAATTTATAAATACTTAGATTTGAATTTATGTTCAAAATGGAGAAATTTTAAATTTTTATCAAAACCATGTTATTTGTGAAATCTCTTTTCTCTATCCTTCCATCTCTATCTTTCTTCTACTCTTTTCATTCTCTCTTATCCAAGGATGAAAATATCGCTATCGCAAGTAATATCGCAACCTTAAATTTACGGAAATATCGATGGATATATCGATATCGCATATCGATATCGCAAAAAAAATAGAAAAATAACGGAAATTTTATTAAAATTTTGGAAATTTAATATGAAATTTTAGAGATTATTATAGCATGTTATTATGCATATGTTTCATTTAAGATCACAAAAAATTGACATGTTTAAAGCAAATAAATAGATAATAGACTATATAATCATTGTCTGACATTAATTAATTAATAATATAATGCATAATACAATAAAAGATGATTTGAATTACATGATACAATACATTTAGTACCAAAATGATGAACTATGGGGTTTAAATATAGAAGATGGAATCCCATCTTTGTCCAAACAATATTGGTACCAACTCATTGCATTAGAATAATCCTGCATATAGTTATACACATGTCATTCATATGTTTCTCTATCTCTTCCAACTGTTTCACCATAGATTGGATAGTGTGCACTAACCCAATGATTTTGTTGATATGAAAATGGATGCTGAAACACATTTTGAGTATTCCAACCAAATTGTGAAATCATGAGTGAAATTAGCTTCACAAGTGAATGAACTCATTTGGTTTGAAAAATGATCATCCTCGTTATTTTCACCATTTCCACCACCACTGTTTCCACCATATATGTATAAAAATAAAATCATGAAAGAATATACAATCACTATAAAAAAATTATCATTTGAAAATTGTATAAAAATATAAAAAAAGAAAAAATTGCGATTTTTTATGTAGTGCGATATTTTGCGATATATCTGCGATATTTCCCGATTTTCAATTAATTTTGTACTACGAGTGAACCGATATCGATATCGATATCGATATTTTGCAATATATCCACGATACTTTGTAAAAAATACATTGTACCCCAATATCCATATCGCATACTCAAAATTTGCGATATATCCGCGATATTTCGCGATATTTTCATCCTTGCTCTCATCTCTTTACAATTCGTGATTTGAAATATGTTTTCTTATATGTATTTTTTTTTTAAATTCATTTATTTTCAAATACATGGCTCCATTTGAACGAGTGGATTTGAAATCCGTAGATTTCACACAAAAATAGTCACTCTTTTCAAGTAAGTTGACTGAATTTATAAATATATAGATTTGAGTTTATGTTCAAAATGGAAGAATTCTAAATCCATGTCCTTTGTAAAATCCTTTTTCCCTACCTTTTCATCTCTATCTTTTCTTTATCAACGTCAAACAATGAACACAGGGGATATCTCTAAGAATTATTAGTTAAAATTAAATAATCAATGTGGGAAAATTATAAAATTGATTTACTTGAAATAAAATTTATCATTTCAAATACAACCTTAAGGTACAAATACAATTTATATCTTCCTCGTAATAATACAATTTTAAAAAAAAAAATGGACTAAGTAAGTGTTGATAGAATTTATTAACCGATGTTTGTTTATGTGGCTAATATGACATGTAATTCTACCAAACAATAATCCAAGAATTTGTGTTCTTGGATGTAAAATATGAGGAGGGAGTAGAGAGTTTAGAGAGAGAAATATTGCAAGAGTAGTAGTATTGATTTTCAGAATTGTGTGAATTGTGTGAATAGTACAAGAGAGGTCTTATTTATAGGTGTGCGAGTGTGAGACGGCACCTTACGAGCCTATGTGGCTTCCGGTGTTGACGAGGGTTCCTTACCCTCGTCTTGGTCTCTCACACTGCTCCCTTTATCATGCCTCATCCTACTACTATGCCTTAGACTAGATGGGCCTCATTAAAAACCTCGCCGTAAACCACCCTTGTGGATAAACCGGACGGAGGGAAAAAGAGCACACCATCGGGGTTCTATTCGACTAATAGGCGAGCTCGTCGGTGAGCTCGGAGATGAGCCTAGGTGGTTTGGGCGAGCTCCAGGGCGAGCTCTGGTGCCTTGTGTGGCCCACGGACGTTATGCGATGATGGAGCTCGGCGAGACCTTCCCAGGGGTAAAAGGCGAGCTCTGGGCGAGCTCCGCTTGTAGGTTACCTCCATGTGGGCGAGCTCCGCATCTTCAAGGATCCGGGTGGGTCCTGGCGGCCTGCTAAGCCTTGCGTAATTGCCCCATGTCGATAATGTTAGTTCGCCATATCAACAGTAAGACCTATCAAATATTTCTAACCTTCGCCTATAATTTATTTTTTCCTATCATTCGAGATGCTAACTCAATTGTTCTCATTGCTTTAGGTGATGAAAATTGTGCTTTCTCATCAAAGTATCTTATGTGATGTTAACCAGTATCTTTCGTTGTTAGAATAGGCCATTAATTGTTGGATTTGCTAATTGTAATTATTCTATGATAATTTATTTTTTATTAAAAAGAAACAAAACAAAATAGATATCAAGTATTATACTTGAACTTAATAAACTTTATTAATTGTTTTTTCATTATGTTAAAATTATTATGCGTGAAAAAAAAAAGAACAGTCTTAACGGCCGTTAAAGTGTTCTAAAATATCTGTACTACAAATGCCGTTCCCTTTCCGGCGCCTTATATTATAACGGCCGTTACATTCCCGCTACTGGTATAAATATTTCTCATTTTCAATTTTCTACTGGAATATGTTTTCTCTCTACCGCTGCAATCCCGCCTCCAGGTACTCTCTCTCTCTCTCTCTTGTACACACAAACAAAGGATCACAGAGAAGAATACGCTGTGTTGAATGTGCATTTACAGCTAATCTGAGCAATTGCGAGATATGTTCGATTTTTATTTTTTGTCGGTGTAAAGAGATAAAAAGTTTTCACATCAAATTGGGGGAATATACTGCTTCTATGGTGCTGAGGATGATTCTGAAGTACGAATGACTAATGTTGCAATCGGATTATTCGAAAGGTTGAACATGCATATTTCATCTGTTTTTGCTTTTGAAATTTGAATCGTGGTCTTGTTTCTGTAACGCTACGCAATTGATCTTTATCCAGCCCTAGTTGTCCTGATCCTTTTGATTACGCCAAATTTGTTGATTATTATACGCGTCTAGATTTAGTGTAGAAATTTTAAAACGAAAATAATACTTATCCATATACGATAGGTCTTATAATTAAGCACATCAGGACTGCATAATTGTTAACCATCATTTTCCGTCTGCTGTGTTTCACCGATACAAGCATAACGCCCAATAATGACTATTTTTGGGTACTGAGAGTACTTTGTTCATTTTCAGTTCATCAAACGCAGGAGTCCGCATATGGATCCGTATGCACTGAAGGCAGTGACGGACTTACCTGCTCCTTTTCGCTCAGCTTTTAGTTTCAGGTACTATTTTATTATTTTGTTCTTCCGTTATCAATTTGACATGAAAATTTAGCTTTCCGCTGATGTGCATAATGCCAAACTCTGACGCAAGGAAACAATTATCATATTTCAGCACCTTAGTGTTCAGGCATATTAAGAGTGAGCACTTTTAGCAATACCAGATGTTTCCTTTGTCCAAGCATTTATTAATGATCCTCTAGAATTACAGACAATGGAAATTGATCTTGTAACATATTATTGAGCCATCTAAAAAGGTTCCTGTTTATAGGGGGTGCATAATCTTTCATTACCTCTGCTTATACTATCTATTTAAGGGGCAGTTGACATCTACAGTTGTTCTAATTTCGCGTCTGTGACAGTTATTGAAATTTTGCTTTCATCATATCTTTTTTAATACGTATGCAGATATTTCAACTCACTGCAGAGCGAATGCTTTTCCACATGCTACCTTTCCGATGTAAACATGGTTATTTCAGCACCAACTGGAAGTGGAAAGACTGTACTGTTTGAGTTATGCATCATGAGGCTTCTTTCAAAGTTCATCACTGGTAATGGGAAATTCACCCATGTCAAGGGGACTCTTAAAACAGTAAGTTTCTGATAATATTACTCATGAAAAAAGACTAATGTATTTATTTATCTGGAGCGACTACAGCAGTTTCAACTACTCTGGCAAATGTTGTCTGCTGTATTATATGTTGCAAATTTTTTTGTTTCTATACCTAAAAGAAGATATTATAATGTTCGTGGAATCCATTTATTTTCCATTGATTGCTTACTGGTGTATTATATACTGTGTCGTGAAGATCTACGTAGCACCATCAAAGGCCTTGGTTCAAGAGAAGCTCCGTGATTGGACAAAGAAGCTTGGGCCATTGGGAATAAGCAGTCTTGAGCTAACGGGTGATAACGAGTACTACAGCATCAAAAATATACAGGATGCCGACATCATTCTTACAACCCCTGAGGTAGTTAGATGGGAGACTTATTCCTTATCTTCATATGAACTTTTCCTGGCTTGACCTCCCTTCCCACAGAAATTCGATGCTGTGACTCGTTATCGCATAAAAGATGGAGGTTTGAGCTTTTTCAGCGATATATCACTTGTCCTTATTGATGAAGTTCATCTGCTAAATGATCCTCGAGGAGCTGCACTAGAGGCTATAGTAAGCAGAATCAAAATGCTTTCTTGTAAACCTGAAATGAAATCATGTCCGTTATCCCTCGTTCGTTTCCTAGCTGTTTCTGCTACAATACCAAATATCAATGACCTGGGTAATTTTCAATATGCGCTTGATTAAATTGGTTTTGTATTTTTAAATTTCAATGACCTGGGTCATGATGACATGTTTTTATTTTCTTTTGCAGCTGAGTGGCTTATGGTTCCAAGTCAAGGAATTAAGACGTACACTCAAATTTTGTCACACAGACACAGTATTTCAATTGATCACTAACCAGTTACTGTGAAATGATACGACAATGTCCTTTTCACAGGTTTGGAGAAGAAATGAGACCTGTAAAGTTGACTACTAAAGTTTTTGGTATGCATAACTTTCCCAAAGCTTGAATCCACCACCTTTTTACATGTTTCTCTTAGTAAAACACGAACTTATGAGCATTATATAAAAGTATCATGTGAAATCCAGCAGATTTTAACTATTGAAATTATAAGTTATAACATATATAGCAGCACAGGATTATTTCTCTCTCAAAATTACACTTTGGTTGCAGGGTACACACCAGCAAAAAATGATTTCCTATTTGAAAAGGTACACCTAAAGACACCCAATTTACATTCCAGATATCTGTGAATTTCCCAATCATCATATGTTAAATGCCTTCATGTTTCCTGATAAATTCTTTGTTTGAATCATTCAGCGTCTTCAGAACTACATTTTTGGTAAGCCTGAAAACCTCAGTTGCAGTATCAAATTGGCATTTTCTATGACAGTTTGCTAGTTTGGTTAGGTAGAGTATTTTAGAGACCCCAGCTTTGTAGTAAACTGAATCCATTAATTTGCAGATCTCCTCATGCAGTTCTCTGGAGGAAAATCTGCTCTGATATTCTGTTCGACCAGAAAAGGAGCACAAGAAGCAGCACAACGACTTGCTCAGATAGCTATGACTTTTGGTCATTCAAGTCCGTATGTCAAGAGCAGAGAACAGCAAGAAAGGTTAAAGGAAGCATCGTTATCATGTAGCGACAAACAAATGCAATCTTACATACTTTATGGTGGTATGAGATCCTTTTGTTAATTTTTTAATGTGGAATTGGGTACATGGGTTGGGAGTGATAAAAGGGTGGTTGAAATATAAAGTAAACTAGGATATAAGTAGTATCAGTTTAACATCTAATTAATTGTTTCTTTTGCAGTTGGATATCACAATGGTGGACTTTCCCTTAAGGATCGTAATCTCATTGAAGGCCTTTTCCTGAATGGTGATCTTCGAATTTTGTGCACCACAAATACACTGGCCCATGGGATTAACCTACCAGCACATACAGTGGTCATCAAATCAACACAGTTTTTGTATGTCTCATTATTATTTACTCCCTCCGTCCCCCAAATCTATTCACTTTCCTTTTTCATCCGTCCTCCAAAATCTATTGTCATTCCCTTTTTAGAAATTATTACTTTGTTGTCAATCTCACAAACAATTACTTTATTCATAATGGACACCACAATAACTCCACAATATCTTTATTTTATCTACTTTATCTCATTTTCCTTAAAACTCATGTCCATTCCAATGGTAATAATATTGGGGGATGGAGGGAGTACTAGTTGTGAGTATACAGTGGGCAGACCAACAATAAATCTGGATATTCTAAGTCACATTTATGCTTAATATCTGTTTCTTGTATGATAATATCCATCACAAAATGCCTAAATGTCAGAAGTTATAGAGCTACAATAGGTGAAGAAAATGAAAATCTAGTACTCCTGCAGTGCTATCTCAGTGCCTTGTTTCACTATTTATTTTTCCAGATGTCAAACATTATTCCATTTCCTATTGTGACTTGAAAGTGGTTCACATTGCTGGAATTTTGAGGAAACATAACCATTGTGCTGTTATTATTATTTTTTTGTGCTAGCAACAAGGAGAAAGGGATGTACATGGAATATGAACGATCAATGATATTGCAGGTGTGTTGCTATTCTTTTGATTCTCAGAGAGAACATTTTGACAAAACATGTGGCTTTTTAAAACTAAGATTACATTGGTAGACAACCATAGTAAAGATAGATCTGGGCTTAGCATTAACCAGCTAAGACACTTAGGACTTTTTGACCCCCCCACATATCTTCCATTAAAATTTAAAATGATTGTCACGAATAACTTATACAGATGTGTGGAAGAGCTGGGCGTCCTCCGTTTGACGACACGGGAATGGTCATAATAATGACCAGAAAAGAAACAGTACATGCTTCCTCTCTATAAAAAAATTTAAAAATTAAGAGAGATAACTAATCAAATGCTTTCTTAACCCATTCATATCGTATCTCAGGTGCATTTGTATGAGAATTTATTAGGTGGATGTGAATTGGTGGAATCACAGTAAGCCAATTTTGTGAATTTTTCTTTGTTCTTCTGAAGCACGACTTTTTATGAACAGACTTCTTGTTTTCTTTTGTTCCAATCCAGGTTGCTTCCATGTGTAACAGAACATCTAACTGCAGAGATAGTTCAGTCAACTATATCAGATATTACAAGGGCCATTGAATGGATGAAATGCTCATACTTATTTGTGAGAATAAAGAAGGCACGTTTCCTTAGATTATTGAGAGGACAGAATTTGGTACTTAATTAGATTAAATTACTGAAAGTTTTCATGCCACAATCAGAACCCTGAGAATTATTCAATTAAAGGGCTTCCTGGTAGTCGAATCGAGAAGCATTTGCAAGGTAATTAGATCCGTGATGACCGTATATTAATCCTGATGTTTCAATACCCTGAATCTGACAATACGTCTATTTTTTGTGCCAGATATTTGTGTGAAGAAAGTTAACGAATTGTCAAAATATCAGATGGTCTGGACTGATGAGGATGGTTTCCTCCTGAAGCCCCTTGGTATATTATCAATTTGTTTCTGCAGTTCTCTGCTTATAATGCAGTAGTGGATGATTCTTTTTTCTTGTGCTCAGAGCCTGGCAGGTTAATGACAAAGTACTATCTGAAGTTTGACACAATGAAGCACATTATTGGGGTCTCCACAGACTGCAGCTTAGAGGATACTCTTCATACCATATGCCGGGCAGAAGAAATTTCATGTATTTTTTTTGTGCATTCAAATTAAGACTAACTCCTAAGCTATGAAATATGGATAATTTTTCCATCTTAAAAATGAAGGGATACAACTTCGGAGGAATGAGAAGAAGTTCCTGAATGACATAAACCATGACAAGGATGGCCGGCTTCGGTTTCACGTACTTGATGATAAAGGAAAGAGAAAAAAGCGCATCCAAACCAGAGAAGAGAAGATATTTATCCTAGTGAATGACTGCTTGACTGGTGATCCTCAAGTTCGTGACTTATCCATGACGCAGGTTTCACCTCTCTGTAAATAATTTGAGATGAGTGTAGTTTCAGAATCCTAGTTTTATTTGTTATCGATTATCAAACATGTCTATGCTGTAGGACATGACTGCTGTTTGCTCAAATGGGTCCAGAATTGCAAAATGCATGAAAGAGTATTTTACATACAAGAAAAGCTATAAAGGAGCTTTGAATTCAACACTAGTAGCCAAATGTTTGTATCAGAAATTATGGGATGATAGCCCATACTTGCTGAAACAATTACCTGGCATTGGAATGGTGACTGCAAAGGTTTGTTTTTTAAATCGATCCGGTACTAATTGAAAATCTGACTTTGTCATCAATGAAGGGATATCAACATTCTGTTCTTTGTACACGTTTCAAATTCTAATCAGGCACTACATTCGATGGGAGTAACATCATTCGAGACCCTCATGGAAGCTGATCCAAGAAAGATAGAGTTGGTGACTGGTAGAAAATACCCATTTGGGAACCACATCAAAGAATCATTGCTGTCCTTGCCCCCAAAAATTGAGATGATAGTTGAGGAAACTGATGGTCAAAGAATGGGGAAGTCCAATCTGGTGATAACATTAACTAGGGTGTCTGAGCCGGTTCTCTCAACTAAAAGGAATTATGCTGATCTGGTATGCAAGGAATATATATTATATATGTTCATGTGACTTGGAATTTTCAAAACATGTGCTGTTTCAGTATATACTTTTTCTTACTCTAAACTTGCCTTCTTGATACTAACGCTGCTTTTAAGGGGCTTTCTTTTCATCAAGTCATGTGACTGAAGTAATTCCTTGCAGATTGTTGGTGTTGAAGAAGATAACCTCATTCTGTTTTATGAAAAAATAAGGTACATTAAGATTGAGCTTAGATACAGCACTGATACATATCTTCAATCATTGATTCATATTCTGCCCTTTTCTTCTTCTGGAACTTCTTTTGTGGTGGCCCAGATTGGAGGATTTCTCAAGGTATGGTACAACAGACCTCACTCCATTGGTTAAATTCAACGAGTGCAAAAATCTGGGTTCTTTTATCCGAAACACTTTGCTCTTGAAATAGATGCCTGGTGTTTGTTTCATCAGATTCTGATACCATGAATTTCTTGTAGCCCTTACCGTGCAACGGTGTTATACTCTAGTCCTCAGCAAGGAAAGCTAACAATCAAGACAGATCTGATATATGAAGAATATAGTAACTCTTAATTTACTCATATATACACTCCTATAATTTTTTGTTTTGGCCAAGGATACATCTAGTATAATTTTTATGCTATTGCAGTTGGCATTGATCTCCATCAAAAGGTTACCATTACACCACCAATGGACTCAACTTTCGTTCAAAAATATAGACAGAAGGAGCTCTCCTTTAAGAACAACGATGTTCACATTATAAAAGATGATAATGATGCTCTTCCTACCCCCAGAGAATCTCACTACTCCAATGTGTTGGAGAATTCAATTTCCATGTACGTGATTCATATTCCTACTCTTATGATTATAATCTAATCTTAACCTTTTCACGTTCAGGCCCAGCTTCAAACTTATAGACGAAGAATCGGATGATGGTAAAGAACTATTCTTTCTGAGATTCAAAATGCTTGTCTTCCGGTCATATTTAAACTGTTGCTTGATGTTATGTTTTTGAAGACAAACCTGTTGCTGAAACTGAAGACGATGATTGCAAACTTATAACTGAAAAGACAGTGTTCGACCATATCCGGGCAAAGGCAAAGAGTTTACCTGTTTTGCCTCTCTCAGATGATACAAGCTTGCCCTCATTGCAGGCTTTCACACTCATCAAAAAACGCACTCGCGAGATGCATCTAGAGCTCGATAATGACATCGAGGTCTTGGAAGTACAAGACAGTTACAAATTTCCACATGGCAGGAAAAGCATTCAACATCCCCGACTTGCAGAACCGGAACAGAACATGCACATCATCGACGGAGATGATCAAATGTACACCCCTAACATCTATAACACATCTCATCTCATGAAGGGTCCAGGTGAGCATTTATTAGACAATTCTTACACATCATGGTAAATGATATGGTGTCTGTTACCTCTACTTTTGGTTATAAGAATTCAAATTGACGCTAACTCGCCGCAGAAACTTGGGGTGGAGAAGGCACATCCCAATCAGAAACATTGCATGAAGAAACAATTCCCATACATGCAAGAAAAAAACCCAGAAATATCCTGGGTTTTGACAGTTTAATGATGCCCGATTTTCCAATGGATTGTGGGGCCTCCTGTAAGCAGGAGAAGCGGCCCACATCCATGGCACTGAATGATTTTAAGCTCCCTGTAAGCGCTGGTGATAATCTGGTGTCTCCAGGTTTGCAGAATAGACAGCTTTGTTCACTGGTAATGACAGGAGAAGGTAAGAAAGAGAATACATTTCTTGGTTTTCAAAGTGTATTTTCGTTTCTTTAATATCTTTGGGGCATTGAGATTTGTGACATGCAACTATATATCTCGCATCTGCATACCTGTACGTTTATGTTGCATACATTTGATAAAAGGAAAAAGGCCATATGACGTCGTTTTAGGTCGTTGCAATGGGAAAACGCAACACATAAGACTAGTATTTGTTGGACATGGACGATGATACTAGTTACCTAATACTATTGTGTAAAAGGAGATCCCGAAAAAATAACATAATCTAATTGATTAAGTTGTGACTTGTTATAACTTATAAGAAAAAAGTTTAATTCCATTTTGTTTGATTAAGTTGTGACTTGTTATAAGAAAATGATTAGTCTTGTATGCACCAATTACACGGTGCAATTCAAGTTCATTTTTTAAAAGTTACACAAAATACTATTGAAAAGTTATACATGTTATTACTGAAAAACGTATTTTTCATATTGTAACTTTTCAGTAATAATTTGTGCAAATTTTTAGTAATAAATTGTGTAACTTTTTAAAAATACACTTGAATTGCACGATGTAACCGGTGCAGAGGAGACTTACCCATAAGAAAAAAGTATAATTCCATTTTGTTTGAGAGCATCTTTTAGGGGGAATTGAATTTGAAGGGATAATGAATCCTGTGATGCATTTGACTGGATGGGAGGTATAGTGAGAGGCATTACAAATACCACCACTTCCCATGTGCTAAGCATAATCCAACGAAATTGGAAAATGACATCACGGACTTACCTTTTTCAGGTGGCCTTTAATCAAGAATAACAAACAAAGGAATTTGAGAGAAATCAACCCATATCCCCTTGTAATCAATCATGCCACTTTGACCAAACAAAGATTAGTTAGAACCTGGAACCAATAATTGGACCAGTTCCTGTCCTAATCGACCATTCTGACACATATATGTTGGGCCGGCCCAAGATGGCCCCAGCCCGGCCCATATAGTCACCGTCAAATATAATGGGCCCATTTCGAGGGAGGTGAATGCACGAACCTGTCTATTTCAGGGTAGGGATGTCCACTGCCTTGCCTAATTTTATGCCTTTTTTTAATCCAATTTATGATTTATGATATTTAGTCGGTAATCACTGTCATTTTCATTTGTCGAAATTAATAATAATCTCATTCTCGAACATTCTATCTTCTAGTAATAATTTATTAAGTAAATAATATTGAAGGTCCAATTACTACAGAGTGCGTGGAAGTGGATATTGATTGATACAATTAAGTATGATAACAATAATAATGTAGTAAGCGTGGTGCCCTCTTTCGCTATACGATATAAAGCTAGCAAAAATTTATACGAAACAGTGTAATATATAAAACAAAATTATATGAAATAGTTTAATATATAAAATAGATTTTATTTATTTATATTATATGATACATGAGTATATGTACGTTCAGTTCGATTATATTTTAAAGTGGAGTATGATCAAGAAAATATAAGCGGAACACATATCATGTATTTGCATTATATGTGATACATAAAATCGTAATCATGATATATTACTATGATTGAGCATTTTGAATTGAGTAGTATTTTATTTGATCATTGCACACTGTGAATGTGATATAGATTCGAAATATCACTTGTTAATGTCATGAAAGAGAAGAAAGTGGGGGAATTAAATAGTTTGTGTCTACCTAGTTGCATGGACATTGTGCAATAACACACAATGTCTATTATTATTGAGTAAGTCTCCTTTGCACTAGAGTTACGCAGTGCAACTCAAGTTCATTTTTAAAAAGTTACATAATTTATTACTGAAAAGTTACATAAATTATTATTGAAAAGTTACACTATAAAAGATACACTTTTCAGTAATAACATGTGTAACTTTTCAATAATATTTTGTGTAACTTTTAAAAAATGAACTTGAGTTGCACCGTGTAACTGGTGCATACAAGACTAATCCATTATTATTTTCTATTGGAATACATTATATGATATATTAAATATAGAAAAAAAATTGTGTGATACTTTTTTTTTTAAATGATAGTCACTTTTAATAAAAATATTATTACTTTTTGTTAAAGTTTTATATTTTTTAAAAGTGATATATTTTGTATTAATCTAATATGAGATGATGTGACACAATATTTATTCTTAAACATATATTTTACATGTATTCACATATATTAAATTATTTGAGAAGTATTCGATATTATATTATTCAAATATTCCGAGTAGGTATGCTTTCTAGGTGTCTACGCGCTAGTTTTATGCTCCCTCCGTCCCATAATTGTTTTCATACTTTCTTTTTTCGTCCGTCCCACAATTGTTTTCACACCCTATAAATGGAAATTATTACTTTAACTTTATCCTCACAATCCAACTAATTTCATTATTTTAATAATATAACTTTACACAACACTCTACTTTTCTTAAAAGTTGTGTCATCCCAGAGGTGAAAACACCTCTGGGACGGAGGGAGTATATGGTGATTTTCTTTTGAAACTCAACGATGCCATATATCTATCATCATATTATGTTACATATAAGTTTATAGAAACATATACTCCCTCTGTCCACCAAATTATTTTCCACTTTTTTTTTTTTGTTTGTTCACAAATTTTTTTCCCATTTTCTTATTTGGAAACAACCTACACTCACAATAAAATTTTGGGCCCCACAATACTCTTACTTTTCCCTTATTTTATCTATCATTTCAATATAATACTACTTTTCATTAAATCACGTGCCCACAAAGAAATGAGAAAAAGATTCGTGGACGGAGGGAGTATAAAATAAATATTGAAGATTTTTATTTGAAGTTTTACAATTAAATATCAATTATCTTTAGTTTCCAACTACCTCCCACTAATCGAGTAGTGAAATAAAATGTCATTACAAAATGAACAATTTATTATGGTTTACATCATCAAGAATGATTAGTATAGTTGTAGTGTTACACAGGGACACACAAAGCTTTCGTGTAAAACTAAACATACATAATTAATTTTGCTTGACCTAACTCTATATGCTATTGAGACTCTCTTGACCTTGATCCCATGTGGACCCATACCATACATGTGGATAATCATGATAATGATGTTGTATATGACATGGTTTAATTATTTCAAAAAATATAAAAAAACATATGCACTTTTTAAAAAGAATTTATCTATTTTTGAAAATCAAAAGAATGTATTAAATGTAAGAACGACAACTTCAAAAAGGTCGTTTATAAAACATAGAGGTTCATAAATTCAACACTAAAAACTCTCTTATACAATTTAAAGTCCTATGACCATCTACAAAATTTGAAGCTTTGATCCAAACAATAAAAATTCTCGAACGATCAAGAACAAAATTATGCATCACATAAAGATTTTATATGCAATTGGTGCACAGTGCACTCACTTAACGATTGTGACAGTTATACTGAAAAAGTGTGAGTTGATTACATTGAAAAATTTACATTATTATTAATTTTTAATGTAAACTTTTCAGTATAATCAAACTTATAATTTTTCAATATAAACAACTTTAACTATCGAATGGGTGCACTGTGCACCAGATACACATACACGTAACACTTACTCAATTTCCAAAAGCTGGCATGTAGATGTGGTACCAAGAGGGCCACCTATCCAACATACAATACTAATTTATTTTTAAAGAATTGTATCAAGTTGATGATCGATTTTCTTTGAATTTACTTATATTTGCGACCATTTAAATGTGTGGACGGTGGATGTGCAAGTCATTGAACAGAGGGTTGCTATATTTATTTGGCAATTAGCAAATTATAAGTAATTAATTTTGATATACTCTATGATTTCATGTGCTAATAATTATTTAATTGTTTGCAAGTTGCAAGAAGATCTTGGCAAATCTTTTTGGTCAGATGGTAGTTGCCTAATACTCACCGGCCTAATCCATTTTAAAAACCTAATAAATCATGTATTAATTTAGAAAGCCTGTATGAAATCGTCTCATAATATAAAATTTTTATTAATAAAAAATTTAGCATTTTTAAAAAGTGATAAAATTTTAATAATGAATGATAATATTTTTATTAAAAGTGACTCACTTTTTATTAAAAATTCAATTTTGTAAAGTGATATATTTTCTAGACAAAAACTTGTATATATGAATCCGAGTTCACGGTGAACTCGGGTTTATCAATTATCATTGTCATGTGTATACATTATCACTGTTATACATATATATTATCACTGTTAAAAAATTAAATATATATTTTTATAACAGTGATAGTATATATGAATAACTATAATAATGATTACACATAACAGTGATACGAGTGGTTGAGCTAGTAGTAAGTTTTTTTTTCTTTAATTTATTATTCGAATGTTGTGATAGAAGTATCATGATCATGATATGCATTAACGTACCATGCATCTTCTTCTTAATTAGCTAATGTGTAGCAATTAAAGAAACCCTAATTTTTATATCCACAACTAAAGAGGGGCACAAAATTGTTGAGTTGTTTTTTTTTATATAGATAATTTAAATAGTAAATTAAGAAAATTATTTGCTAGTAATACTCTAAAAAATAATATAATAATGATTTTTGTTAAACAAATTAATATGTTATTTCAATTGAATTTTATTATGTTATAAAATTTAAATTGACAATATAATACTCGTTTAAGATAGAATTTATTATTGTGACTTATGTATTTGACTAATGAAACTTAAATTAATATTTTGTTACTTAACAAAAATTTATATAAAATATTCTACCGTAATTTTTTTTTAAATAAGCTAAAAAGAAAAAGAAAGACGTGCATGCCCTCCTAGGCAAAGCTTCTTATTCTCGCGGTATCAAGCTGTGGCCAACTTGTTGCTTATTTCCTCATTATGTGGTGTTTGTATCACGTCCATCAACAAAACAAAGATTAAAGCTCGTTTAAATTAGCTTGGAGGTCGTTGAACCAGATGAGTTAGCTCATCTGGCCACCGAACTCCACACTTGAGTGAGTGATCCGGATTCGATTCCCTTTGAGAACGAATTAGGAGGGAGATATAAGGTTGACTTGGAGTATTTGGAGACTTGATGTACTAACCTAACTACTAACAACTAATATTTACCGATTAAAAAAAACATGTCGCAAATGTTCCTACAGTCTTTAATCTGTGGCACTAAAGAAGCAAAGGTCCATCACGAAGCAATATTTCAGTATTAGAAAAAATAAAAATAAAAAGCATTTAATTATACTAGTTGTATTATATAATTGATACACATCATACATTACCCAATGAAAATAATTAATAATATTATTTAAAAAAGTAACAAATATTATTATATTAATTATGAATCAATTTATACCTTAGAATTGGTGTACAAAAACATTAACATCTACATGCCTAACAAAACAAGAAAAAGTAAATTCCAAGTTGGACCAATTCCCACATGGGCCTTCATTCCCAATAACTCCAAGGCATTCTTTCTTTCTTATATATATCTACACTTATCCCTCCTCTCTCTACAGAGAGAGAGAGAGAGGAATCTTCTCTTGCATGAAAAATTTGAAGTAAAAGTCGCTAAAAAATGGGATTGCAAAACGAGCTCTCCGATATCTCAACCGAATCCACCATCATACTCATGGCGGTCCTCATCGCTAAGAGCGTATCTTATCTCCGCTCCCTTCTCTTCACTATCTTACGCGGACTCGGCCTTTTCTCCCCTCGCTTCGGCTCCGATCACCATCACCATTTCATCGGCTCGGCTTACGACGTCGTCGGCTCCGGTCTGGCAGGAGTCATCATCCTCTGCGAACAATTAAACCTGAACCGGGTCCATTCCAGCTCCTACGGCGGTGCTGACCGGTTCGGATCGGATTGC
The DNA here is from genome assembly GCA_026898435.1 of Prunella vulgaris. NCBI lineage: Eukaryota > Viridiplantae > Streptophyta > Magnoliopsida > Lamiales > Lamiaceae > Prunella > Prunella vulgaris. Next base: position 149,189 of record JAPKLY010000559.1, read on the forward strand.
GTGGTCTGCTTGAACCGGTTGCGTGATGGGGACAACGTGCGCAAGTTAGCTTGCCGCCACGCCTTCCACAAGGACTGCTTCGACGGCTGGCTCCAACACCTCAACTTCGATTGCCCCCTCTGCCGTGCGCCGCTGGTGTCCGACGAGCATGTGGATTACACGCGGAGGCGCGTGGCGGAGAATCTCCTGGATTCTGTTCCTTTTCTATGACAGGTCTCATGGCGCGTGGTGATGACGCATTACTTACCTTTCTTTTTTGGGTCAAAAGTTTTCTATAGTTTTGACCTGCATCTTTTTTGAAGAGTTTTATGGCTCTTTTTCCACTGTAAAAATCCCAATCCTTTTTTTTTCCTTCTCAATAAATAGTTCTTAAATAATGATTTTTATCCCCCACGTAATTTTATACATGAAAATTTTAAATTTTGGTTCAAATTCGATAACTAAAATAAGAAAAAAATGAATGTAAAATTAATAAATTATTCGAGCTCTAGTCGTGTTTGGCTCGATTAGAGCTCGTTCGAGCTCGATTCGTTTATTTATCAAACAAGTTTAAACATGAAAATCAAAATTTGATGGAGCTACTAATAAGTAATATATCTACAATTTTTTTTTTTGAAAGGTTAACCAGCTTTCATATATTTATGTTTTAAATTATTTGGCAATTAATCAAATTAAGGTTTTAATGAAATAAATAAGAGTTAAGGTTGAAAATTTGATAAAATTATAATCATTTATTCTTTAATTTTACAACTATTATTTTTTTTCTGAGACCAACCACAAAGTTTATCAGAACATAAATAAATGCTCTATAGTTATATGAATTTGAACTCAAATGAATTTTTATTCAATAAACTTTGAGTTGAATATCAACAAGTGATTTGATTCTCAACTCTGTATTCAAATTAAATTAATTATTTTATTCAATAAAATGTAATTTAAACTATTAACATTATTTTAACAAGATAGAAATATGTTGGAGGATTGTAGGTAACATAGAACTTTTTTTTATTAATCAATAAAAGATGCTTGCAAGAGGAAGAATGCCTGTTGATTAATGATTCGTCCCAAAATATCTTCTTTTTGTCCAACTCAGCAAGCACCTTCTCTTTCTCTCATCTTCCTGATGGATACCAGATCATGACTTTCTAATATATTTTGATGCACTTTATGGTGAGATGGTGAAATACTGTTTTATTTTAATATTCTGATCATTTTTTTTAAATATTATTTAATTTGATCGAGTAGATTATTTTACTTCAGTTATTGAATTTTTTTTTTAATTCTCTTGAGAAATTTGAAGGCCCAATAAATCTTATCTTCAATCCAAATGGGAGTCCAAATTAAAATATTGGGCCTATGTAATCTCCCAGTGTGAAGGCCCAGGTTATTCACACTAATCTTTTTTGAAAATACACTCCGGATGAATATATATATTTTTTTTTTTGGGAAATACACTACTTTTTGTTCGGTAATTTTTTTTCAAATTTTTTTGGGCATTTTTTACCATAGTATAAAAATGAAAAAGTGTTCGAAATTTTTTGCTAAAAATTTATAAAATTTTAAAAAAAATGCTGAATATACTTAAAGGTAGTGTATTTCCCAATAACCCGAAAGAATACACTACCTCCTGTTCGATAATTTTTTTGAAATATTTTCACTTTTTCGAACATATTAAAACTGAAAAAGAATTCAATATTTTTAAAATTTGTAAAATTTTAAAAAAGGAAAGGGTAAATACATTATCCAAGTAGTGTGTTTTAATCAAAGAGGCTAGTGCAAATAACATGGGGCCCAAAAGCCCAAGTAGTGTGTTTGAAGCCCATTGGGGGCCCAAAAGCCCACTTTTGTAGTAGAGATGCAACTTCAAATCCAAGCATCAAACTGGCCTTGAAAAATTTGAAGGTAATTATAAGACCATTCATGTGAGACGATCAAAATTTATCGAATAAAATAAAAATAGGTAAAGATTATGGTAATAAAATACAACTCGTCCTACACAACATTATTACACAAAAGAATTTGTCTAAATTGTATATTAACTTGTGTACAGTATACACACACATGCAGCTTGAGATATATAATGGCAAAGAAAGAAAAAGGGTAGTAATATGAAAATTGTCGACTCTTCGTCCCATATTTCTTAAATAAAGGCCAATACGGTAATTACAACTTACTAATGGCCCAAAGAAGTTTGGACCTCGTTTAATTTAAAGGGTCACTTACATATTGATTTAAAAAAATCACTATATCTACAAATTGATTCAAAAAATTTGCACGGTAGTATATATATATTTTTTTGCACGAAAGCGTTTTTTTTTTTTTTTTTTGCATAGGACCAATATTTAATTTTTGTCAATTTGTTGAATCATTTTGTACTTTTCCCTAATTTAAATTCTTACAATATCAATTATGGACACTTCAATTTTAATAAATAAGAATCGAATTAAGAACTCAACATATGCCTATAAAATAAGTATAAATCCTGATTCAACACTAAAATTAAAGTATATAACTCATATTTATTACTTATATAGTTACACAAAACCCAATATTATATATAATGGAAAAAGAAAGAAATAAGGGCACTGACTATTGATACTCACATGAATGTGAGAATGGATATCCTTTTCCCTCAAAATGAATCTATTTAATTTATTTAATAAAGCAAAAGGAGAAAGAAACGGCATACAAAGTAAAAAAAAAAAAAGCAAGCAGTATAATACTTTAACTTTGTAACATCTAATTTTAATAATAATAAAAAAAAGACAGCAAATTAAAATTACATAAGAGGTGTAAGAGATGCATGCCCAGCAGCACAACAAAATATCCCCCCCCCCCCCCAACTTTTCCCATATTCCAAAATCCACCCCTAAACTAACCTCAGTATATATATTAGCCCATGAAGCTTAATTAGCTACACTGTATGCATCTCTTACATCCCAGATTTTAGTTTATATAACGTCAAGATAATAAAAAAAAGGGACAGAAAAGTAAAAAAAAAAAAAAGACGAGGTTAAAAATGGAATTACAAGGAACATAAATTCGGACCGGCACCCTCAATTCCCCGCGATGCAATATAGCGCTCTCCCGGTTCTACCCTTGCGTGAGAATCTCAGGAGAGAGAAATTGCAAAGCTGTTGCGGCACGACGTCGTTTGTGCTTCGGCATTTTTACATTTGTAGCCTCCGCCGTCGCCGCCTCGTTCCTCCACCGTAGCCACCGTGTGAACCACCGATCATAGTGTTAGTGTCTAATATAATTATATGGCTAGTTAGATTATATGTAAATATATATATAATGCGGAGAGAGAGTGAAGAGTGGTAAGGAAAGTAAATCATAAAAGTAAGAAACAATGTGAATTTGTGGGTCGTATATAAAGGCAAGGTTGGAAGCCTTTTTTTTACGCCAAAAACCTCTCCCTCTCTCTCTCTCTCTCTCTCACTTGTTTCTCTCTCTCATGCATATACATACTAATAGTGGGTGGGGTGATATATTAGTTGGTGTTGAAAATGTAGCCGAAGTAGGGTTGGGGCATGTTTGTGGGGAATGTAGAAATGTCCACTAGCTCGAATTCCTAGGGTATTGGACCTTTCATACTAGCTATATATATATATATATATATATTGTATTTAATCTTTATTCGTGGTGCGTCCAATCACCGTAAATATATATATATATATATATTCAACCACACATGCATGCAGACTCTTATGAGAAATTTAATTTTTATATTAATACTAAAATTGTTCTATAATTTTTTTCATTTTTTCAATTTGATCCCATAATTATGTAATATTTTAATTTAATCTCATAACTATTTAATGTTTCAATTTAGTCCCATAACAATTTAAATCTAACCAAATTAGTCCTAAATCGCCGGAAATGATATAAACGACGTTGTTTTATGTCATTTCTGGCGACTTGGAACTATTTTGGTTAGATTTGAATTGTTATGAGACTAAATTGAAATATTAAATAGTTATGGAACTAAATTGAAATATTACATAGTTATGAGACCAAATAAAAAAAGTAAAAAAATTATGGGACGATTTTGGTATTAATCCTAGAAGTTGACGAGCAATTTTTTGTAAAAATGTTAGTGAAGGTACCAGCTGCATCTTTCCATGATGTTCGGGTAATATATTAAAATAAAATGAGTAATTTCATTTAATTAGTGTAGTCAATATGAAAATTTTCAAAATATAATCATTTAGATAGTGAAATGAGTAGTATCATTAAAAAAGTATACGATACGAATGATGTAAAAAGAGTACTCCCTCTATCCCGATATAAATTGTTCGTTGCGTTTGAGCACATTAATTAAGGTAAAAATAAAAAAATATGAATGATGTAATGAAAAAAGTAAAAAAATAATAAGAATAGTGCAAAAGATAACAAAAATAATAATAAATAAGTGGATAGTAATTTAAAAAAAATAGAAAATAAACTAGATCATATATAGTGAAACTCTCAGTTGTCCAATAAATTTGTTCCAAATCTATAATTCATATAATTTAAAAAATATTATTTTATTATAAAAAATAATTGTTTTACTTTTATATAGTGGACTTATCCATAATATCAATATTATATCTATTTTATTTTATTTTTATTAAAACTCATGTCCATCTGGGGGATGGAGGGAATGTTATATTTTTACATTAAAAAGCTAGAGTTATGTATTTTGATTTTTATTGTTGTAGTTATATATAGGGTAAATATACATTTTTGTCCTATAAGTTTCGTTGACTTTGGTTTTCGTTCTTTAACTTACAAAAATTATGATTTTCGTCCTCTTAAATTTTGAATTTTTGTTTTTATCCATTAACTTACTAAAATTTATGATTTTCGACCTACCAATCACACAACCGGTAATACACACGTAGATCAATTTCTTTAAGCGAAATACTGACGTGGGGGTATTTAGAGGGAATTAGGTCTTGGTAGACAAAATACAGGAAACAGGATTAACCGTAAATTATCTCTCAAATCAAAACCCTAGTCGATCAAATCTAGGCATGGGGCTTGAGAGAATTAGGGAAAAAAAGAACAAAGATCCCCAATTCAAAACATCCGAAAGTCTAAATTCTTTTGAGCGCATACTCACTGTAAGGAAAGGAAGAGGGAAATTCGTATGAATCAACGAGTTTCGAGTGCAATATTAAGTGTCAATGTGGTTTCGTTGCACGGTTTGTACATCATATTAAAAAAATGAAGCCGGACAGAAGATTCTGTGGATGTAAGTATTGGACGGTATCTGGGAGGGAATTTACGGTTAAGAGTGTATTTTGTCAAGATCTAATTCCCTCCAAATACCTCCACGTTAGTAGTATTTTGTTTAATAAAAGAAAGAATGTGTATTACCGATTGTATGAATTGACTGGTTATAGGCGGTTGGAGGACGTTAACCATAACTTTTTGTAAGTTAAAGGACGTAAACCAAAATTCAAAACTTAAGAGGATGAAAACCATAATTTTTGGTAAGTTAAAGGACGAAAACGAAATTTCAAAATTTAAGAGGACGAAAATTAAAGTCAACGAAACTTATTGGACAAAAATATATATTTTCCCTTACATATAATTACGAAATGCTAGTTATGATTATACCAAAAAATGAATAGATTTCTTCATGCATGTAATTGCTCTCTCCATTTCATTATAAACTTTTTATTTTACTACTTTCATATATTTCATTATAACCTTTTCATTCTATTTTTAAACATAAAATTAAATAAAAATATTATAGTCTTAATTATAAAATGTAGATAGCCCCTGGATTTGCGCGTTTCTTAATTGAAGACTGGCTAGCTTTTATATATGTCTAATCACAATCAACAAGAATCTTTATCAGAGATGAAGAGCAGCAGCAGGGTATATATATTTGCCCGACCTAATATATATATATATATATATATATATATATATATATATATATATGAGCTTTTGGGTGAAATGGTGCATGAGAAGTAGCTCCAATTTTTATGTCCATTAACACAATGTCAAAGGGTTATAAATGCAAGTTTTTAGATTATTTTTATTTTAGATAAAGTAGGTTAAACAAATGTTTTATGGGCATTGTGATGTCCAATTTATGATATTTAGGCTATTTAATAACAAAATATTTTTAGGGTAATTTTCTTCAAATTTTAAAATAATTTTAATAATATTGTCATTTTAATTTTTTAATGTTAATGAGAGTTAAGATTTATTGATGGTTGCATTTATTTAATCGAACTCCCTCAATTCCAATTTTAGTTTTATGTTTGCTTTTTCATGGTATTTTAACGTGCGAGTTGAGTGTAGTGTATAAATGAATAAAAAGTTTTTGATTAGGGATATTAGTCAATTTAAATGAAAGAGACAACCAGCTGAATTAGCTCATCTGCCCACCGAACTCTCACTTGAATGAGTGACTCGAATTCGATTCCTACTAAAAATGAATTAGAATAAAGATATAAAGTTGACTCGGAGAATCACGTTTGTATGTGATCTGAAACCAACTCACATGAACACCATTTCGTCAAACGCTAGTTGGAAATTTGGAATGGAAAAGGGGTTTTACCAAGAGATGTTATTGAAAGATCGACATTAATGGGAGTAGTTAAATCACTTTATTGTGGATTTGTCAATCACATTGTGGGAAAACAGATTTTCTAAAAGCTGAAATCAATCGGAAAGTCAGCCATTTATAGATTCTCATGTCCTTTTTTTATCATTATTTTATTTCCTTAAAAAAATTTGCGTTTACTTTCTATTTTTGTTTCCACTAAGAAATGGGCGTGTATTGTAATGATCAACAAAAAGTTGTCCATTATTTCGACACCTCAATCATAATTCAAAAGCATCCCAAGTGATGTAAAGCTGGAAAATACATTTTTGGAATAACTATTCATATTTTATTTTATTGATTAATAGTACTAATCATACTTCAATTATTTCAATCACGAATCACAATTTGACATTTGAATATGTGTGTTTTGTACTTTATGAAGCAAATTTGTTCCACTTTATACTTAAATATATATAAAAAAATAATAATTGTATATTATTGTAAGATGGATAATTTTTTTAAATTTTCATTCGTTTTAAACTATAAACATATTTATGTTTTTTGGATTTTTACAAGTCAGGATTAACAAAAGGACTCTCTAGCATAACATTCCTATGTGATGTTTCAGTGCTATATATATATATATATAAAGTTTTGTATATAATATGTGTGCTTTGTAAATCAAATGCATTTATAAAATATTGATTATTTTCTAGCAAAAAATATAAGTGAAATTATAAAACCACCTATATTTTTATAATAAAAATAATTGTACCTTTCCAATGAAACAAGTTGATATTATTAAGAAATTATGTATGCACAATAAACTGTTATACAAAGATATTCTCCATGTATATTTATATATACACACAATTTTGGGTGCACCAAAATGCATAGTATGCAATTGGAATATTAGGTTCAATTTTAATTTTGATTTTTAACTTGCCTAACTTTGGATATTGGCTGGTTAAAATTAATTTTGAAATCGAAGTTTAATTAAGGGTGGATGAAATGCACCCAAAACACAGTCTTATATATATTACTCCACAATATCTTCAACGAATTATCGCGATTAATTTAATACTTGTGTGACCAAGGTGTTCATGAGTTGTTAAAGAATTTTTTTAATTATTTTTGTTAATAACAGACTAACAGTAATAATACCATAATCATGATTTTATCCAAATGTGACATTAATTAATTATAATTGTATTAATCTCCATTTGATTTATTTATTTACTTATATTATTGTTATTTAATTTATTCGTGGGGGAGGGGTTGCCGTGTGCATGGTGACTTGGGCTTGGGAAAAAGAGTATTGAAAAACTCAATTTTTGGTTAGTGCTAAGTGGAGAATGCTTTGCTATGAAATGCCAGCTTTGTACCTTAATTTCAAAATAACAATAATACCTAATATGACATTAAAATTGCGTCATTTATAACTAAGCCAAAATTCATTTCATATATTTATATTATAAATTTCATGCTTCTTCTTCTCTTTATTTAATTTAACCAATTGGGCTAGCCCACCTGGCCACCGAATTCCTCACTTGAGTGTGTGGATTGAGTTCGATTTTTTCTGGGAATAAATTAAGGAAGATATTGAGAGAGATATAAGATTGGCTCGAAATGTTTGAAAAACTTGGCGAACTAACTTGTAACTACTAACAACTAAAATTTACTGATAATTTTTTTTAATAAATTTTCATGCTACTTTTGTGTAATATATTATTCATTAATGTTGGTTTAACTCCTTTTGCACGACCTCTTTATATAGGAGTACTTTACAAATGAAAGCAATAGTTCTATAAAGATAATTAAAATTTTATAAAATAGACTTTATGAAGAAAAACATAAGTATCAATTTTTTTTCATTAATTAGTTCAAATATACTAATAAATTTATTTGTTTACCACCACATGAAATATTTACATGTATATTAATATTAAAATTTTAAAATGTGCTTCCTCTATAAAAAAATTGGCAAAAATATTATTTTAAGTTTTAAATTCGTTAAATTAGATTTTAATTTTAACTATGGAAATATTTTGATAATTACCCCATTTGATTACCCACAGCTCATCTTATAATTATTCTACTTTAATCAATCGCTCAAATCACAAACTATCATTCAATGTACACATGGGTAAAGAAGAAAAATGAAATTTCATTTTTATTATCATTGAAAAATTTGAAACAAGCGCTCCATAAACATTTTAACTTGATAGTCATTTTTTTAGAAATCACCGTTACGCTAGAAATTCATACTACATTTAAATTTTACGACACAAAAAAAAAATTGGAAATTGATTAACATTTAAAATATTATAAAATAAGATATTGAATATTGTCCTGGTGATGCATGCATTCACCGTCACATTTTGTTAATAAATAGTATTCCCTCCCATAATTATTACACATTTTTCTTTTCTATTTGTCCCACATTTAATTTCATACCCTATAAATAAAAATTACTATTATAATTTTATTCTCATAATATTCATATGTTTACATAAAATATTTTTATTTTACATTCAATACAACTAATTTTATTATTATAATAATATAGTTTTATGCATTAGTATTTTTAAAAAAAAAATTACTCCCTCCGTCCCACTATAAATTGTTCATTTTGTTATTTTCAATATTTTTTATATTATTTTTATTACTTTTCACTTTACTCATCACATCCCATATAATATATTAATATTTTATAATTTTTTAAATATTTATGCCAAAATGTAACGAGCTATTTATAACGGAAATGAGGGGTATGCATTTGTTAAAAGGTAAAAATATCCATCAGATGAAGATTATTATAACAAAAATTGAAATATAATGAGAAAATGGAAAAAAAATAAAAAATCAATGATTAGATACTCGAAAGTGGCAATGCATGTGAGAGTGAAAAATACCAAAGAAAAAAGAAAAGAGTGTCTAATCATTGTCGGGTGATCTGTTGACACCCAGCGGCGCGTGAGGTTCGAGACGCCGCTCTATTCCAAATTCAATTCCCATGTTTAGCCGTTTCAAGCATCAAATCGCCACTCACTTTGGATTTTGTTTCAAATCTTCCCTCTGCACTGCATGCGCCTACTATGCCATATTTTGTATCTATACTGACATTTATCTTCAAATTTACTTAATATGTATATCTAGAATCGAGTTTAATTACCAAATACTCCATCCGAACCCAACTCTTTTTTTCTGTTTTTTTATTTTTGGACGTTCCAACTCTTTCTTAACACCTTAAAAAGAAAATAATTTACACTCACAAAAGTCAATAAAATATACTCCCTCCATCCGTGAATCTTTTTCCCATTTCTTTGTGGGCACGAGATTTAATGAAAAATAGTATTATATTTAAATGATAGATAAAGTAAGGGAAAAATAAGAGTATTGTGGGGCCCAAAATTTTATTGTGAGTATTGGTTGTTTCCAAAAAAGAAAATGGGAAAAAGTTTTGTGGACAAACAAAAAAAGAAAATGGGAAATAATTTGGTGGACAGAGGGAGTACTTTTTATATTTTATTATTTAACTTCACACTCACATACCCCAACCTTTCCTTAATATGCGTGCCCGGGTCTTTGTGAAGAAAGACATGGGACAGAGGTAGTAATTTTGAATTTCGTCCTGAAAAAAATTGTATATATATTTTTAGTTTATTCCAAAATAATTTCTAAATTTTAAAAGATAAAATTATACTCTCCCATTCCAGAATTTTTTTTATATTTTTTACACAATTTTCTTAAAAACTATTCCATCCGTCAACTATAAGTGTGCACCTTTCTTTGCAAGTGGTTTAATCCAATATATCGGAGGATATACTGAGGTATTGTGAGGTCCGTTTATGAATAAAATGAATATTCTTGGAAAGTATATCAGTATATATGATATACTTTCCAAACATATTCACTTTATTCATAAATGGACCCCACAATACCCCAAAATATATTCCGACATGTTACATTAAACCACGTACAAAGAAATGTACATACTTTTAATGGACAGAATGAGTTTGTAAAAAAATAGAGTATTAAAGGTGATGTATAAAGTTATATTATTGAAGTAATGAATTTAGTTAGATTGAATGTAAAAGTAATGTCATTTTGTGTAAATATGTGAATATTATGATAATAAATTTAAAATAATTATTTTCATTTATAAGATGTGCAAAGTGTTGTGAAACTGATAAAAAAGAAATTGTGCAAAATATTTAGGAATAATGGAAATAAAATTAATGTGGACTCTCACAAAAATATATGTACATTTATACATGTATCATTATTTTATTCAATTTTTTTTAAAAAAAAATTATATGTACAACCGTGTGTAAATTTCTCCAAAATATAGAGATTATTCGATAGTTTTGTTTAATTTTCAACCCTGTGTGTGACTATTTGATTTGGTTTTTTAAGGACTGATTTGATTGGAAATCTTGTGTGCGGCTATTTATTATGGTTTTTCATTTTACCCATATATTTGTTTACGATTAATGCATGCACGTTCATTTATGAAGAGTCCGTTTATGAATTTATGTGAATTCAATTTATTTTTTATTTTACTATTATATATATATATATATATTGTTGTTTCTCATAATTTTTCATACAGTTGTGAGGATTTTTAAAAAAAATAAATAAAATAGTAATTTATGAATAAATATGTGTATATTTTTATAAGTGTACATATAACTTAATTTTTATATTTAAAAATATATATATAAATAATTTTATGACAGATGAATAAAATGAGTGTGCAAATAAATACAAAATTAAAGAAGTAGTAATTACTATGCTACTCTTTCATTAGTTAGCAGAAATTCACCGTCGTAAATTTGCACATGTTGCGGCACTATATATGTTGTTCAATAAAATTTTAGGGTTTATATTTTTATATGCCCAATAAGTTGTTATATTTTTTAATTCGGTCCATACGTTTTACACTTTTTGAAATTAGTCCTATACGTTTACAATTATTTTAATTTTAGTACATTTACATGTTATAATAAGTTGTGTAACCGGTTGTCTCGATCTAGAAATATATTTTAATTTTGCATTTAATTTTAGGGTTTATATTTTTATATGCCCCATAAGTTGTCACATTTTAATTCGGTCCACCTGTTTCACACTTTTTAAAATTGGTTCTATATGTTTAAATTATTTTGATTTTAGTACATTATTGCCTCCACCTGGGTTTCAAAATACGCTGTAAAAATGGGTTGTTTCAAAACTAATCTTCCATCCTTTGCACCTGTAGAACCTTCGACCCAGATTTTCTTCAGTCCAAGAGGTGCGTATTTGAGCTTCCACCCTACAATGACAGAGAGTGTAACTACGTCGTGCTATGGAGAATGAATAAGTGGTGGACCGAATTAAAAAATGTACTAAAATCAAAATAATTGTAAATATGTAGGACCAATTTCAAAAAGTGTAAAATGTGTGGACCAAATTAAAAAATATGACAATTTATTAGGCATATAAAAATATAAAAAAATTTAATTTCATTCTAAATTACTAACATTGTGGTATATAGTACATTATTATGAAAATCATTCGGAAAGAATAAAAAAAGGTTTTGACTAGTGAGTTTTGAGATTTAAATGGATTTCAGATATGCTAATGATTTTTTTTTTTCACTTCGAGATATAAATATTAGAATGACTAGTTAATTTAAATTAATATTGTTGGATAAAATTACGTGTGAACAAGTTTTGCCATAAAATTAATTTGAAAGAACTACTTCTTTCATCCCATGACTACTTTTATAGTTGTTCTGGACACGCGAACCAAGAAAAAATTAAGTATGTGAATGTAAAGTTAAATAAAAAAATAAAAAAATTATATTTTATTGACTTTTATGAGTATAAAAAGTTTCATTTAATTTTAAGTGTGAAAGTAGAATTGGAACGTCTAAATAAGACAAGCGTGAAATTAGTTTTGAGATGGAAGGAATATTAGTTATTCACACATAATTTTATCATTAAAGTTAATTTGAAAGGTAATACTCCCTCCGTCCACAAAAATTGGACTACCTTGGTAAATCACGGTTATTAAGAAAAGTTGATGTTGATGTGTAAAAGTAAGTATATAAATATTAGTATAAAAAAGTATTTAATTATTGAAAAAACATTTGATGTGATGTGTAAAAGTGAGTATATATGTATAAAAAAATAAAAATAATGATTGTAAGGTTTCCATTTTAAGTAAGTTGACCATTTATTGTGGACGGTCATTTAAGGCAACGTGGACCATTTCGTGGACGGAGGGAGTATTAGTTATTTCATTAGGGCTCATTTGGTTCGTAAGATAAAAATATTTATCCGCCAAAAACATGCATGTTTTTGGCGGATAAACATTTTTATCTTACGAATCAAATGAGCCCTTAGTGTATTAATTACTCCCCCGTCCCACTATAAGTTGTTCATGTTGTTATTTTCGTCCGTCTCACTATATGTTGCTCATTGTTTTTTTACCTTTTTTGGAAACTATTATTCACTTCTTTATTACTCCCTCCGTCCCAGGGTATTTGCACCCCTGCGATGGCACACAGTTTAAGAAAAATGTATTTTTTTAAATAAAGTAGTGATATATGGGTAAATGTGTGGAAAGTTTTGTGAGTGTGCACGCAAATCGATGTTTCCCTTTTAAATAGTGTGTAAATTGATTTGGGACAATCCAAAATAGAAAGTGTGCAAATTGGTTAGAGACGGAGGGAGTATTATTTTCAATACTTTTTACACTATTTCCATTACTTTTTCACTTTTCCCCATCACATCACTTATATTTTTTCGCTTTTTTCATCACATCACTTATACTTTCATTTTTTCCATCACATCACTTATACTTTTACCTTAATTCGTGTGTCCAAAAGTAACGAGCAACTTATAACGGGACGGAGGGAGTATTTATTTTACATTAAATAATATTAGTCTAAATATTATATTAGTTATAAACTAATTTATTGTAAAATTGGTTCAAACAAAGTATGCATAGCGTGAAACTCATTTATGTTGAAATCGATTTATAGTACTCCCTCCGTTCCAAAATTATTTTCACACTTTCCTTATTTAGATGTCCCAACTCTTCTTTCACACACCTAAAAAGAAATTTTTTTACACTCACAAAAGTCAATAACGTACATCTTTTCTTATTTTATTATTTAACTTTACACCATATACTTACTTTTCCTTAGTTCGTATGCCCAGAACTACTATGAAAGTAGTTTCACCTTTTCTTTGTTCGTATGCCCAGAACTACTATGAAAGTAGTTTTGGAATAGAGATAATATTTTTAGTAGAGCAATTTATGCTTCTTTATAAAATAACTCATATCTTTTAAATAAGTCTCACAATAAAATTTATTCACATTATATTCTGCCACTACATAATATAAACTATTATTGTTATTGATCTTTGTTACAAGATTGAATTATTGTAAATAAATTGGTATTGGATAATGGATTATATGAACTTGCTAAGAAATCTCTCTGACCTATCTCATATATGTGTGTGTGTGTTTTTTTTAATGGTTTTAGCCAAGAACAATGATAAGAAAAATAGAAATCCAGTAACCCATGAGTGGTAATAGTAGCCTATATTCAACATAGGTCTAGTGCGTAGGCTAATGGGAATTAAGGCCCATCTTTTTTTACTTTGGTTTTTCAAAATACACCTTTTTCTTTTTATTTTATTTTTGAAGTAATCATTCGTGCCTTTTCCACTCAATCTTAGTAAATCATAAGGGCATTATTTCAAGTGCCAATCAAAATTCAACTATAAACAGGAAAATGATTGGGTAATCTTACATAATTTCACGTTTGGGCTTTGTGGGTCCCAAATATTCTTTTTATTTGTCTTTGAGCAATTGTAGTCTTCAATTTGGCTCATTTAGGTGTGAAGGATATATGCCATCATGCGATATGTATAGTAGTCTTCTTGGGTGTGTATTTCAAGGACTGATGATGAATAGTAAAAGATCCTTGCACATGGGGAATTTTTCTTCAATTAGTTAAGCAAAAGGATTCAAATGTATGTACTTTAAATTTTTTATTTGTAAATATTAGATTCTATTAAATTAGATCTTTGTACTTTCAATTTTATTAAATTGGGAGTCCATGATGACCACTTTCACAATGATGCTTAATTTACTTTAAAATACCTTTTATTTATTGGCCCAAAAAATTATTAAAATAATTTATTTTCATATATATATATATATATATATATTCATCAATGTATGAAATTAATTTTGGGATCTAAGGAGTAATTTTACAACCCCCCCTCACTGCATCGGAAAAAGTACACACTAAAATTTCAAGAAAGCACAAGTAACATTTTCTTAAAAAAAAAAACAAAAACTTCGACTTTATTGTGAGGCGGATCTCCAAACTCAACTATCAATTGAAGAAAAAGAAATTTAAATCCACTTCCAAATGACAAATTACCATTGAATTTATGCTACTCATCGAAAATTTCATGTAATACGTCTTTTACCGGAAACTATCTCAGAAATAAGTAGAGAGACCCAATTTTTTTTTTTAAATTAATTGAATATCATTTTACCTTATTGAAATGGAGTTTTTTTTTTTTTAAAGCAATTGACGTCGCAAGGAAATACATTATGTTGAAGCATGTGTTTGGACTCTAAACTAAACTTCACCTTCTGCCCAAATTCTGGCCCTTTGTAAGTAGGGCTGAAGCCCATGTGCCAACTAAAGGTAAAATATGGGCTTCATGCCATTCGTATGTATCGATGCTAATATGCTATTTATCATTAAAAATATAATAGAATATATGACTTCATCAATTAACACATCACATATTAAATGCAATAAAATAATTGAAATAGAGAATCATTCCCTCCGGCCTAGTAGGAAAGCAAAATAAATAAATACGAAATAAACATTCCACATGCTTGAAATGAACACAAGAAGAAGAAACTAAGCATTCTGATAAGAAATTATAGATTAAAAAACACATATCCCCTAAGAGAAAAGTATAAAAGCATGTAGATTATAGATTGCTTAGCCAAGGTGCAAAAAGTAGATCATTGCAATTTGTAAAAAGGGTTCTCCTCTCCTCATAGTCCAACCATACAAAATATCAGTTTGGTAAGGGATTATTATGAATAATGAGATTTTTAACGTAAAGAATGTCAAAATAATGATGAAAGCATACATTCTTCTCTCTTTATCCTAAATTCAATGCAATGCCGACCTCTTCTATCATACCATACACACCCTTTATGATATTACCACATTTGCTTATACTTATTTACTTACAAGAGTCCATTTCTACTCTGTTACTGATGGCAACTTCGATAATTTCTCAAAGTTTTGTGGGAAGTTTTGTTTCTCGCAAGAACTTTCATGCAATTCAGTTCCAGTGTCCATCATTTTAATGAGAGCATAACATAGACCGTGTGAAGATGTTACCGGTAGTTGATTGGCTCTAGAGATTTGGAATTCATTGCCCTTGTGAGCTGTTCCTGATCGGTCAAAGAGTGGCGGAAGTGGCAGCGGTGGCCGTAAGGGCAAGGAACGCCATTAAGGACCATGCGACAGACCTCAGTCTTGTAGCGAGGGTGGCGGAGAACGGGACGAAGCTCTTCAACTCCGTGAGCAAATTGGCAGTTGTCTCCATAAGGGCAAGTTCCAGTTTGTTGCCATTTGTTGCAGAGCTCAGTCTTTAGCATGCCCTGATTGTACACCTCGAGCTCAAGTGGTTGTTCCTTCATATCACCTTTGACATACACCCTTTGCTGCATTGACATTTTGCAGGTGAATAACAAAGTGCAGAAGCTATTGAGATGACATTCTTATTACAAATAAGCATACATCCAAAAGGAATTCTGCAACATTTCTTCAACGATTTCGTATTTTGTAAACACAATAAGGTTATCTGATAAGAAGATTAGGGAGCAAACAAAAGAGCTAGACAACTCTACACAATTATGAGATCATGAACATAGGGGAAGAGTATTTCTTAGAACTCACTGAAACTTACCATAAGGATCAAAGGGTAGAATATGGATATATTTGGTATCCCTTTGCCTAATTGTTCATATTTAATACACAGACTTTAGATTGCATTATTAGGAGAAGGCCTCACAAGTACCAAAAGCATGCTATGCATGTAATAGAAGATGTGAGAGAAAGCTTATTCTAGTTGAAGTTAGTCACACTTGTTCCTGTGAATTTACCTGTTTAAATGCTGCTAATCAATCAAAATTAGTAAGCTCATATCATCCAGCGTATAGGGGTTCATAGCAGGCTCAAGATAAGAAACACAGTGTGTAAAGCAAAAATTACCGTCTCATTATTCTCTTTTAGCGCTTTAACAAATTCACCTCCTTTAGAGCTGCTTCCACCAGCTCGAATCGCCTTCAGATATCCAGTAGAGCGAACTGATATACTCTTGGGCAACTGAACTCGTCCCGTTCCTGACCCTCCACACATACCCTGATCCATCACACTGGTCGGACTCTTCTCAATCGCCTCATTCTCACTCGTCCCTTCCTCTTCCACACCCATACCCAACCTCTGCATCCCGTCCATTAATGAATCCAAACCTGGACCCAGATCCGCACCACGGAACGTCGCTGTATTCAGCAACAGATTCAAGCGATTGTTCAAATCAATGTTTGCCATTTTCAGATTGATGTTCTCTTGACGGAGGGTCTGCGCCTGCTTCGCCGCTTCACGGAGGTGAGCGACGACCCTTCGGTAACGGTCCATCAAATCCTGATGCAGCTGCTGCTGCTGGAATTGAGGCAAGGACAATGCTAAAGCATCTTGACTTCCGCTGGAAGAGAAATTTGAATAGCTGTCCCATAGGTGATCGACGGGAGTCGAATGCTTTGGAGTGAAAATTGAGGAGTAGAACGAGGGGAAATCGTAATCGCTGCTGAACGGCAGAGATTCGACGGAGACACTGGGATTCCCATGGCTTGGGAGTGAAATTTCTCTCTGCATTCTTAGTTATTTATCCTCTGAATTCTGAATATTGATCTGCCCATTTAGCAAAAAATTCAGGGGAAAATAAAACGATGAGCGATTCATCAATTTCCTAAAATTAAATTACAGAAGACGTAAAATTAGCTACTAGCTCGCATATTTTCCTCACGAAGATTATCACCGATTTTTCATCTGATATCCAAAGTGAACTAAGTAAATTGAGGGAAAACTTCAATTCTGTATCTATTTGGTACCATATTTACACAAACAAACATCAAGTTCTTCATATTATGTAATTGATCGAATTCGAACTAACAAAGGATTTATAACCGTCAACGAAGAAAGAAATGGCGTCAATGAATCGAACGAGCAGTGATCTCACCTGATTAACCGAAACCTATGCACGTAAGCTTCAAATTGATCTAGAAATCATTTTCTACACCAGCTTATTAGAGAGAGAAAGAGGTTACTTTTCTAGAGAGAGAAACAGAGAATTCAGAAGTGACGATGAAGAAGAAGAGAGGAGAGTATATATACATACAGTTTGCCGCTTCCCTCGAAGCAGGCAGGGGCAATTTAGGAAAGCGAATTTCATTGATAGCCATTGGAGAAAGGGATTGGATTCACTGTGGGATATTGCATGGTATTGCTAACCGTTTTTGTATGCCTTCCAATTTGAAGGGTATTTTCGACATCTTACTCAAGAGTTTACAACTAATTATTTAGGCGGGAAACTATGAAGGCGCGAATCTTGTATTCCAAATGTATGTTTGGAAAAAAAAAATGAAAATATTCATAATAAACTTATCGTGGAATTTTTTAAAGTATCAAATATTTGAATTTGCACACATCCGCACGGGTGTGTATAATCACAAATGCACACACTCGCATGGGTGTGTGTGATCCGACGGTTCCCCTCCTGCACAGGACCTCCTGTACGGGAGATGATCTTCATCCCAAATATTTGGTCAAGAAGTATAATGGAAGTAATTCAAATGTATTTTTATAAAGTTACATAATTTATTACTGAAAAGTTACACCATTGAAAATAAACTCTTCAATAATGACATGCGTGGGACGATCTCATACAAGATAAACTCTTCAATAATGATATTGAGTAATGTCAAATTCATATCTCATTTAGTTATATATCTTATGTCATGAGACGATCCCATAAAGAGAAATTCTTATTAAAATAAACATATTTCAAAGAACCTTTCACTTTTATGTTAGTTAAACGATAGTTGTGTGAAACAAATAGTTAAAACAGGTCTTAATCTTGTATGGAGAACTTTCTTGATGTTTTTGCAAATATGTAATTAAAGCAAATTGTCCAACAAATTATATAAATCAACTATGATTTACGGTTTTGTAATTAATTGTTTTGTGTACTTATATTTGGACTTATAAGCATCATGTTTCATTGATTATATGAGTTGACGCATGAGATAATAATTAAAGAAAAATAAACTATCATCATCAATCGGACAAGCATAAAAGATTGATGTATGTTTGAATCACGTTTAGTGGTATTTAATTTAAATTATTCTTTCAATCTTTTAAAGTTGAAATTTGTTGGATGCTATATCATCTTCAATTCCAAGCTACTATAACAATATGATGGCCATGATTTCAATATTCACTTCCTTTTTCTTGATTTTATATCATTTTGTAAATAATTTTAAGCAAGTTTGTTTAAAAATATGTATCTCAAATAATTTATTTTTAAATATTACGTATGTCTAATATAATTGATGAATGGTGGTTATGTTTAGTGGTAAATATAAATTCAGAATTCGTCTAAAAGTTTGAATGTGAAGAAAAATGTGGAATTAATTCATTTAATTAATTTTTCAATAATTTCTTTTCTTTTCTTTTTTTTGAAAAATCATAGAAAAATGCAAATTGTTAACATGTGGGTATTACTTTTTCCATGACAATTCTTGTGCGTGGCACGGATCGTGAAACAAATATAACTAATAAGGTCTCATTTCATTCGTTGGATAAGTAAAGATAAATTAAATTATCTTATCTAATTTGATGTTTGGTTTAATGAACAAAAATTTAAAATTAATAAAAGACCCAAAATTAAAATTCAATTATTTTATGAATGCAAGATAATATTATCTTAGGGAAGATGTATGACAGTAATCATTGTATTTATCTTTACTAAAATACTCCTCTTATATTGCAAAGGAGAATCATAATTCACTATATTTTTTTTTATGATATAGAGGACAAAATTGTCAATTGTATACTTTTTTTATTAATCTTACAATTCAAACATTTAAAATAAAATTATCTTACATTACTAATCACATACTCATTTCTCCAAAAAAAATAAAAAATATTCGTATTTTTCTTTAGTTAACTAATTAAATCTTTTTTACATAAGATGGTATCAAAAAGAGTGTAAGTTGTTTCATAATTTGTTAGAGGACAAATTCAGTTGGCAATCATCATTCCATATAAATATAATTTTTTTCTTTAAAATGAATATAAATTATAGTTAGTTGAAAACAAAGATGCTGCCCAAATATATTTGCCTTTTTATTGCTTGTTTTGGAAGTAATTATGTTTTAAGATCAGTTGGTGGACTTGCAAATTCATTTTTCTTTAAAATTTTAATTTTTTTGGAGTGATAAGTATATTAAAGACAAAAGCTATTTTTAGCAGATAAATCCCATGATTATTCTTGGGGGTCTTTGCTTCTTTAACACAACTTTAAACAAACTCTTTTAGCATGTATAAATCTGCTAATAAGTAATAATATGTTAGGTAAAGTTTATCCCATTTGACCAAATGCAGGCTCTTTGTTGTTATGTCATGGTTTCATAATTCATATTACTTCTCACTGAACTTCACAAAGAAGTTTCATCTTCTCCAAAATAAATGGTTTTTATTTTGTATATATATATATATATATATATTATAGATTTTTAAATTCAATTGTAGACTTGAAAATAGTTTAATTTGTATTTGATCTCGGAAAAGAAAACAAAATTCTGTAATTATTATCACCTATGAACAAATATAATGTCCTATTGTACTACTTTTTATTAAATAAAAGTTCTTGTCAATTTGCGTGCATTAGTCTGTACTCTGCAATTGATGCACAATTAATATTGCTCAACATAAATAACTGATATTATTAGCGGGTAAAAAAGAAATGATATTCTGGTGAAAATTAGTTAAAAATACACATTGCATTAATTGATGTATACAAGAATTAATTGCAATAAAACTCATTGTTCTTAATCAAGAATTGCTGATGCCGAGTTAGTCAAATCTTCTCCCATAATAAATTAGCCAAAAATTATTATTATTATTATTTTATTATTAGTGTATTAATATTATTATTATTATAATAACATAAATAATAATAATAAGGGATATATAATTAGTCGTTAAAATTCAAGCTTCATTCTGTTTCTATACGTAACTTTAGATGGATTATGGACATTTCAACAAAATATGGCAGCTGGATATGTATACCATGCAGTTAAAGGGATAAAGATAATTGGCCTAAACCTTTTCTATTGAAAACGAAGGCCTAACTCAATTTGTTATTCATCTTCACTTTCTAGTTCTCTGTTTCTCCACCTAACCCTCATTATTTAAGTTAGAGATTCTGTCTGATTATACATTTTGTGGGTTCCAAAATGACTAATATCGAATTATATATAAAGAAAAAAGAGAGGGGTTGTTTAATGGCTCATTTGGTTCGTAAGATAAAAGTATCTATCCGTAAAAAATATGCATGTTTTTTACGGATAGATACTTTTATCTTACGAACCAAATGAGCCCTAAGAGTAGTATGTTAGAAGGTGTTTTAAATTTACGAATGATACCATCTGTGTCAAGTTTCAATTGTTAAAAGATAATCAACTAACCACCATAATATGGGTCGTCTATGTGTTAAAATGATTCAAAAGACTATATGTTGAACATAAAAATTACATAGAAAAATTATACTTCCTCCGTCCACAATAGATGATCTTGTTATTTTGCACATTGTTTAATGCAATATGTCGAATAATATTATGGGGTATTGTGAGGTCCAATTACGAATTTAAAAATTGTGTATAAAAAATATACAAGTATATTTTCACCGAAGAATAATAATTGGACAAAAAAATTGTAATTTTCAGTAGCATTAATTGATACTCTCTTAAAAAATTGATATTGTCTCAAAAATGAACATTTAAATTATGCAGTGCACCCAACACATACTCCCTCCGTCCCCTTATAAGTTTCTCATACATTTTGGGCACGAGTATTAAGAAGCATATAAAAATATTAATATAGTACAGGTGATGTGATGGGGAAAAGTGAAAAAGTAATGTGAATGGTGTAAAAAGTATTGAAAATAATAATAAAGAAGTGAATAATAGTTTCCAAAAAAGCAAATGAACAACATATAGTGGAACAGACGAAAATAACAAAATGAGCAACTTATAGTGGGACGGAGGGAGTATAATACTATGAGAATTATAATTTAGTAGAGTATCTCATTCTTGGACTCAAGATTTTGGGCATGGCAGAATTAAATGGAGCTAGATTCATAAATTTCCATTACTTACATAAATTAATTAGGAACATACAAAATCAGATGCATTTAAGAAGCTAAGAAGCCAAGTGATCTGCTTCTGCAGATACTCATCAAACCTCCAGGATTCTGAATTAATCGAAACATCTGCAAAATTATACAAATATGCTTTTTCTAACAAGAAAATATTTAAATTAGCATTTTTGTCAACATTTAATATGATTATAATTTCTGCAGCGTACATTTGATGAGAAAATCATGCAGATTTAATTGCGTATTTGTTCCAAAAAACAACCCCAGATTTTCATGCTTCCACAAAGAAATGTTTGTGGATCCTCATTTAATTTGTTTTTCCACTTTATAATAAAGTATTATTTTCTCTAATTTTCTGCTTCACCTATTTCACTTTGTTTTTATGAGATATCTGATACAAACATCTATCGCTTCATAATACTGAAGTTCTTGAGATGGATCCTGCAATGAAGAAACAGGAAAAATCTATTGCAATTCCAACACCTTTTCAAGGCCTCAGGATTCTTCTTCTTGATAATGATACATCATCACTCTTGGATATATCATCAAAGTTGGGAGATTATTCATATAAAGGTATATCCGCCTCTAATGATTTTTTTTTTTACTTATCGAGTTAATATCAATTTACGCCCTATAATCTTTGGATGGTCAAGCATTAATAGTTTTTTCACTTCCTACTTTATTAATTTTAGTCCTATACAAATTTTAATTCATTTCGATTTTAGTTTTAGTATCCAAAATCGACTGAAAAACGCTTACATCTTGGACGAAAAATCAACACTTAATGACTAAAATTAATAAAATAGAAAGAAAATAAGTTATCGGCCATAAATTGAGACTAACTTATACTATGAGGTCATCTCACGAATCTTATTGATTGCCTACAGTTACTACCACTGAAGTACCTACAATTGCAAAGTCAATTCTCCAAGACCGCGCAGATCAATTTGATCTAGTCATGGCTGATATCAACATGCCAGAAATGGACTGTTTTAAGTTTATGAAGAGTGTACATGATATCAAAAACCTCCCAATAATATGTAAGACTTTTGAAAGCTCCTAACCATGCATGATTTTTTTATTTTTTTTCTTTCTAAGGACATGATTGTAATAACATAGGCTATGATATCAGTGATGTCAGGAGAGTTAAAGAAGGATATGATGGAGGAAGCCAGGGCAAAGGGGGCATGCTTCTTCCTGAAGAAGCCTATTTCCTCCAAGACTCTCAAAAACGTATGGCAGCACGTATGCAGAAATAACAAAAATGAGAAGTCAAAGGCGGAGATCAAGCAAGAACCTAAGGTACACCAGAAGGAAAATGTCCTTCCTACTGTGAATGAAGGGCCGTCGCCTGGACCTGAAAATGAACAGACTGGGGACAGCGATGAGAAGGATAGAGGAGGTGCTGATGAAAGGAGGTTGACAGGAATAAGCAAGAGGTCTGTTGTACCAGAAAAGGGCAACACAGGAAAACCGAAGAGAAAAAGAAGAGAGGACGAAGGGATTATAAGTTCAAAGAAAATCAGCACACTTTCAGCAGAATCGGGTGATTTCCATGTGCAGTTAGACTCAACAGCTTTTATGCAGCTACTTCATGAAACAGATACCATAAATGGGTCAAACTTAAGTGGAGATTCACATCTTCAAACTAAATTTTCGACGAGGAAGAAACAGAAGATGGACTTGGTGAAAGAATCGGGTTCTTCAACTTCATGTGTGGGTGAAAAGGAATGAAGGAAGGATGGAGAAGTGGAAGTCAAAGTTCGGTTGGCTGAAAAAGTCAATGTTCATTTGCTCGGGAGGAAACTCGTTAGTATAGGTAAGTTTCAAATGTTAAGTTTAGACCTACGTAAACAGATTTCATAGTTTTGGAGGCACAATAAATTCAAAATCTAATAGAATTAATCAAAATCAATGAATTTCAATTAGTCCAGGCAAATAGTCATAGCAAGAGCAGTTAAGGGGTCCAGAAGTAGCATTAGTGTATTATATAAGTCGAGGAAAAATATGAACAGCAGCTTCTACTATGTGCAAACACTAGATTCAATGTACTAAATTTCACATGTGAGATCAGAACTGCACGGTCTCAAATTCTGATTCCCTTACAGTAAGATGATTTACGTTGTTCACTGACGATCGGCTATCAGCTTGAGTTTCGGCCAGCATATGGAAATACGCATGAGGTGCCCAACCTGCATTTACCATAGGGAATTATACCGTTAATAGAGCACATAGTGTTCTGAATAGACAAGAAAGTACGAAATCCTGGACAAATAGATAGATAGTCGTATTGGACCACATGATATATTAACATAACACGTCTGTATCAAACATATGCTTAAAATTTAATCTCAAAACGCGCCATGATGACAAATGAAGATTACAATCATATCAAGTAAGGCGGAGTGAATTCCATGGATGACAAGGTGACTTTAAACTCTTGACAACTTTATTGCATCTTGTTTTCAAAAGGTTTATGCTAATAGTAAATTGGCATCTCGCTTTTCATTCATTCATTAAAAAAAAAAACTGAGCATGGATTTTGTTTCAAACTTCCAATTATTATTCAAGAACATGCTATATTTCAAGTAGAACCACAATGCAGCTAACAATGCTATTTCGAATATTTACTGAAAATAAGCTCGTAAGAAAGTTCTGTACCATCAGCATCATATGGTGGTGGAAAGAATTGCAAGTAACAAAATGAAGCAACTGTCAACCCTGCATGATAAAAATCGTAAAAGATTAAAAATAAATGTAAAAACTAAACCACATAAAAAATCTGAGTGGTAGTTGCAAGTTGATATTAGAAATACCTAGTAGACCTCCAGCGAAGACATCCTGCCAATGGTGCCAATAATCATCAACTCTTGAAATTCCAACTAAAGCCGCTAGGAGCAGAGGAGCAAAGATAATACAGAGCTTTGCTACATGGCCTCTATGATCAAATACTCTGATTTTACCAGACATATACCAGGCAAGGAAGCCAAGACCAGCAAAAGACCCTATGAGCACAATAACCCAAACAAATGACAATCAGTTGGAATTACTATTTTAGATTTACAATCCTTCGAGGATCCTTGGAGCAGTAATATGAAACCCAAGGGATTCTAATTTTTAAATCAAATGAACAGATTACACACCATACTTAACTAGGGTCTTTTTACCACACAGTAACTAAATCAGAGAAAACAAGACATAAGAAATGGTGGAACAACTGATAAAACACCATAATTAACATAATTGAGGATCGGGTCTTTTTACTATATGGTAATTAAGTCTGAAAACCACGACATAGTACAATGATGGAATGCTAATCAACTCAAAGGCACACATGACAGTTGTTAAATTCATGATATTTCTTAACCTAGTAGACAATGTTAAAAAGGAAACTACCCCGTCTATCATCTAGGATACAGAGAGTAGGTGCCTCTTAAGTAATATCAGTCGAAAAATTAAAGTGCTTGCTGGATTCCCAAACAGATAAAAAAATTTAACCAACTAAAATATCAAATTTAAGCAATGGTCTACACAACATAATAATTTTGCATTTTTGTGTTAACTAACTTTCAGTGGTTATGTCAAAAGAGTGCATCAAAACACACAGTACAGTTAACACACCACAATTCCATGCAATAAATGGGAAATTTGGAGTTCACCAAGAAACATACAGCCATGGACAAGAAAGCATATGTGCAGTATATGTTAGAATACTAAGAGATTAAAAGTTCTTTTCAAAAGGAAAAAAACTTGTGGCATTGACATAATGGACATGCACACAGATTATACTCACATGAAGTATGTCCGCTTGGAAAACTTTTATGACCTTCTTTTATGTCACTCTTCAACCCAGTACATTGGACATTCCTTGTCACATTTTGAAACACCTATCCACCACAATGAGGAAATACTGTTACTGTATATTGATTGTAGCAAGCGCAATATGAAAGGCTGTGGCTCTATATTAAAGGTATGTCAAAAGATCTCACCCCTTTACCATCAGGGAAGCAACGCCAAAAGAAGTCTGGTCGAGGTCGCCCCACAGCATCTTTAATTGCATCAGTAAGAACACCAGTTATAAGTACAGAAAAGAATAGGCCTGAAAATGAAGGTATTAAATCAATATTCCTGCAGTCCTGAGGCTTTGATCCATGCAGTTAAAAGGAAAATGTAAATGAGAGAAAACTAAGCCATACCCAAAACAGCATGGTGTAAATCATAGACATTTCGTCTAATAAAGTAAAAGACAAGGATGACAACGAGAGGCAATATTACTGCAATTATCTGTCAGGGATAATAACAGAGAATTAGTTATCATTTTACCAAGGAACCTACAGATTTTGCATACATATATCAATGTTCTGGGATAGATGGGTTCAACAGTAGTGATCTGCAGACAGAGTATATACCGGAACAGCCCAAAAGGGAATAGTATTTTCCTTCATTGGGTACTTCAGATCAGTCATCATGTCTTCTCCAACAAAACGGTGAAAAGGTTCGATGATATTCAGAACGATCTCTATCACCACAAGCAGCATAAGAATAAGCCAATCATGCATGTGAAACCTGGCTACTTTAACTCCATGAGATCTTATAGTGTGGGCACCCAACTGAATCTCTGGCATTTTCAGCACCTAAAACAAATTGGCATACTCACAAGTTACAACTTTTAATCAATTAGATACGAATCAATCTGTTAAAGAAAGAAGAGAACTCTCTCTCTCTTTCACTAATGCAAACTTATAGTCGAAAATCAACATAGTTATAGTCATGCAGGCAAAACAAAAAAGTGACACCAAAATAATAGTGTGCTTTGGGACAACGGTATCTCCAAGGTTCAATTTTTAAATAGGATTAAACTAAAAAAAGGGTCATCAACTATGACTCGTTCAATTTCCAGCTGCACAAAATCAACAACTAGATGCATGAATTCAAGCATTTATAGAACATCGTACAATCGCTAACTCCTATAATCACGCATGTGATCTTATATAGATACTCCATCTATGGTTTTCACAGTCGTAAATTTCGATTAATTACGCGCATACTCGCTATCCTAATTCAAATCCAAAAATAAACCAACAAAATCAACAGAAAAGAGATTCCAGAATTTACTCTCGCGGCAACAAAAATTATCAACATACATCAGTTGCTACCACATGCCAGATAAAACAGTAAACGTGATTTCTAAACGCGAAGAGCGAAATTAAACTTAATAAAATTAGATTCCGACCAAATAATCAATTTCCTCCAGCAAGCAACCAACTGAATTTTTTTAAAAAATAAAAAATAAAAAATGAAGCGCATTGTAACATAACAAAAAGCTGAAGACAGACTGGATATGAACTCACCTGAGGGCGGCAGACCTATCAAAGCGCGTGCGAGTGAGAGACGAGTCCTGCAATGATCCAAAATAACTGCACGGAAAATGACAGGAGTCACACGCGGAGCAGATTCTTCAACAAACCTAACATTCAAATGACTCCATTTCAGGTTAATTTTACCAATTTCCGTTTTCAAATTCAAAACTCATAAACGGAGACCGAGGGGACGAACCGCGTTTTATTTTGTCAAAAAAAAAAAAAAAAGAGAAAAAGCATGTTCAGTCCACACCAGTCCACATTTATCAAAAAAAAATAAAAAAAAATCATACATACTCCCTTTGTAATTTGAATAATGCCCAACTTTGTTAACGCCCATAAAATATATTCCCTTATCCATATAAACTTTCCATAGAAAAGAGAAAAAAAATGAATAAATATATTATAAAAAAGTAATAAAAGTATAAATTAAAGATAAAATGTATATTGATATAAGAAGGAATGTGAAATTTATAAGCAAAATTTATAAAGAGAGAATGAGGGAGTAATTAGATTAGATCGAGCCATAACACATGTTTTGAAATTCTACAAAACTGCTTCTAAAATAATTTTTTTTCAAAATTTATGGAAAAAAACAGTTTTAAAAACAGATTTAAAAGTTCTAAAACAGACACTTAGTATTATATAGATCAAATGTAATTGTAAAAGTGATTTCTATTATTATTGAAAAATTATTTCTATTTTTATTTAAAAATTACTTTTTGTTGAAGTGTACAACCAATGTCATTCGAGTGAAAATAAAGGAATTTTTTCAATGATACGATTAGCAAGATAATTTTTTAAAATAATTTGAAATTGTACAGGATAATTGGTGCATTAAATTTTACTATTGTTATACTTCGTCCGTCTTTGAGAAATTTGCATTCTTGAAATATCATGTGATTTGTGTTTTTTAAATAAATAGAAATATATGAATAAACGTGTACTCCCTCCGTCCTGCTCATACGGGCCCATATCTTTTGGGCACGAGTATTAAAAATGTATAAAAATATTAATATAGTACAGATGATGTGATGGAAAAAAATGAAAAAAATACTAAAAATAGTATAAAAAATATTGAAAATAATAATAAAGAAGTGAATAGTAGTTTTCTAAGGGCTCATTTGGTTCAATAGACAAGATAAATAACTCAAGATAGATTAAGCAAGATTATAATCTAGAGATTGTTATGTGTGAGTTAAATAGTATATTTGGATTGATGGATTAAGATAATTAGTAATGTAAGATAATTTCATTTGAATGTTTGGATTGTAAGATTAATAATAAAAAAATATGCAATTGACAATTTTGCCCTCTATATGATAAGCAAAAATAAAGTGAATTATGATTCTCCTTTCCAATATAAGAGGAGTATTTTAGTAAAGATAAAAACAATAGATTATTATCATACATCTTCCCTAAGATAATATTATCTTTCATTCATAAGATAATTGAATTTTATTTTTAGGTTTTTAATTAATATTGGACTTTTGTCCATTAAACTAAACATCAAATTAGATAAGATAATTTAATTTATTTTAACTTATCTAACGAACCAAATGAGGCGTAAAAAGATAAGAAAGTAAATGAGCAACATATAATAAGACAGATGAAAATGACAAAATGAACAACTTATAGTGGAACGGAGGGAGTATAATTTTGTGAGTATGTTGGTGTGGAACGTTTAAATAAATAAAATTTACAAATTTATTTGGGACGGAAATATAATTATTCCTTATCCATACGGTGCGTTGTTTTCTTTTCATACACTCAATATACTTTTCATTTTTTTATAGTTTTTTCTATATGAATTAATTAAATCATATCTTGAAAAACCACCGACATTTTCTTGAGGAGTAGGTTTCACTCATATTTTTTTAGTACTCACCGGAAAATTTAATTATCATTAATAAAAAGTTCAATTATTTACCCCTTCTATTATATTTTTAAGAAATATACCTTCTTCTATATTTTTTTAATAAAAACAACTGATATTATTAAAAATTAATTTAATAATTTTAAATTGCAAGATATGTGCACAAGACTTTGCCTATATTAATTATTAATAACAAAAAGGAAGTTGCATTTATCAAATGAAATTATAGCAAGCCCATCAAGTTCATTAGGAGAATTATTAGCTTACTTACCAAGTTCAATGATTTCTTTCTCAAAAATCACCACAATTTAATTTATTAGTACCTCAATTTATGGCTGGAATTTCTCTCCTTATATCAACAATAATTCAAAGTATTCCAAAAGTAAAAAGTACTTTTTCTTAAAGAAAATAAGTAAATAAAATTACTTGATTCTTTCACACTCCTCCTACCACTTTAAGAAACAGACAAATATGAAACCTATACTTCCATTTTGTCTGTACAAATTTTCTGTAAATTTCGAAGTGAGATAAACACATTATATAAGTCTTACTCATTTTATAATCATGTGTCATTTCTTCAATTCAACTTAATGCTGAAAATCACATTAAAATGGAACAAACAACACTACTGAAATACAAGCAAAACACTGTGTTTATACAGATACTAATTCGTTCAGCTCGATGCCTCCATGTTTGACTGCATTTCATTCTCATATTTCATCACTTCACGAGAGCAAGAAAGGCGACAAGACAGTAACTGTACATATTAACAGGAGAGAAACGACAGACGTCTCAGTGGTTCTACTTTCTTCCGGACTCCATGTCATCAACAGCCGAGTCCAGATTGTGATCTACTGCATTGTTGTTTACTGCTAACAGCTGTTGGTTCATTCCACCGACGGGCCGAGGGTTTGAACGCAATTCCTCTACTGCTCGGAAATACGCGTAAGGTCCCCAACCTGCCATGTCATCAATGGATAACAAGAGGTATAAGTTAGGCACATTTCACTCCATCCTTGTCACTAAGCGTATTAAGTAATACCTTTTAGTTACAAAATAACACGTTTTTAAAAATTGTCTAATTTTAGGAGTTATTCTTCAAGATCATTTAAACGTGAAATTTCATGTGCTAAAAGATATAATCAAAACCACCAGGAACCTAGTTCATATAAGTTCTTGTACTATATTGTTACTTCTCTTGATCTTTTGCCCCCTCGTTAACTGAGCGTGGAGACGAGATAAACACATATTTTCTTCCACGTACTTCTTTACTTCAGCCCCTTTTCTAAATCTTTCAAAATTATAGAACTGAGGGCAAAAGTCCAGTGGACAATATGTGCTAATTATCAACATCAGTTCTATTAGGAAATTATACAATAGCATTAATTTTACACCACTCTACAATTTCGGATTTAAATACGTGGAATAACATTGAAAAGGAAAAAAAATTAAAGTACGGGGGGCAACATATGATTCCGAAAGACTCTACCTTCAATGTTGTATGGTGGTGGGAAAAATTGCAGGTAGCACATCGTAGCCACTGTAAGACCTGCAGCAGTATAAAAGCTTTATATGGCGTAGGAAAACGAGGGCTTATCTTATCTAGCTTTATTCGTATGAAAAAGGAGACGCACCTAGTAGACCACCAGCAAACACGTCTTGCCAGTGATGCCAGTAATCATCCACACGAGAAACACCAACGAGACATGCAGCTAGGATGGGAAGAAAAAGAATGCATAGTTTTGCCACATGCCCCCTGCCATCAAAGCATTTGATTTTTCCCGATAGATATAAAGCTAGATAACCAAGACCTGCAAACGACCCTACAAAACATTGACAAACTTGTGAATGATCGCCCCATAAAGTAGTAGTGATAAAACAAAGATAGGCAAAGAGATGGACATGATTTTTCGAAAATTTTTATTCTGTACCGCAAATACTTATATGCACTTGTCGCACCGTACAACTCAAGTGCATTTTAAAATGATAATAGATGTTCTATTATTCAGTTAGTATTAGTTATCTTAACTGAACAATATTAGTTGTTTTCATTGAACAAAATTAGTTGTACACTGCAATCAAGTGTTACTCTATTTGTTAAGGTAACAGGGAAAAAGGTACAACAGAGAACCACCCTTTATGTGTGATAACAAACAATACTGATCTTACATGAAGTATGACCACTTGGGAAACTCTTGTGTCCTTCTTTGATATCACTATCTTTACCATGGCATATCACATTGCCCCAACGATCATAAAACTGTTTGAAGGGAAAACACACAACAAAATAGGATTATATCTGAGGGAACGAAGCATATATCACAGAAACAAATTAGTAAGATTTAATTCAAGAAATTCGACGTTATAAATCTCTACATTGATTGTGTATATGAAGAAGCCTGAAGGACTTCCAAAAATGGGTGAAAAAGTCATAAAATATCGGGGGACGTTGATAATTGGATAGCTTCATCAGCCTAAACAATATGTGTGTGTGTAAGTATATGTATAGTTATACTCCCTCTATTCTGGAATTACTTACACACTTAATTATGCACACAAATTAAGAAAAAGACACCTTTTGAAGTAGTGACACATATGGTCAAGTTGTGTATATCTTTGTGAGTGTGCACACAAATCAAAATTTTCTGTAATATTGTGATGTCCCAATAAGGTATGAGCGCAAATAATCTCTGGACAGAGGAAGTATTAATATTTAGGTATAGATCCTTTTTGTTTAGGCTTGAAATTCGATTCATCGTACTCACCCCCTAACAATCAAAACCTGCGTCAGCCACTGGACAAAGTGTATTGTTCTTTTACTTTTTATATTTTCTGTTTAACATACAGGGAAAGTAACTCTAAATTAAGAAAATAAAATGACATACATCCCGCCCATCAGGAAAGCAACGCCAGAAAAAGTCAGGCCGGGGTCGGCCAACTGCATCTTTTATGGCATCTGTAAGAACTCCAGTTATAAGCACAGCAAACAGGAGTCCTGCAGATCATCCATCAACATACTAAAATAAGAAGGAGAATCCCTTTTTCTATAAAATAGAAATGATAGGAAATTGCAATTAAAAAACTAGACTTAATAAATCAATATTACCTAGTATACTATGGTGCAGATCGTATACATCCTTTCTCCGAAGATAGTAGAGAAAGAAGATGGCCATTGGCAGCAAAATCGCGTATAGCTAATCATCAAAGGTCGATACATTATTCGAAACATGTCAGAATTATTCATACTCAAACGACTATGATGTTTCTACTCACCGGAACTGCCCAGATTGGCACTGTGTTTTCCTTCATAGGATACCTGAGATCATCCATCATGCCTTTACCAACAAACCGATAAAAAGGATGAATGACATTAAGAATAATAACTATGACCCCAAGCAGTATCAATATCAGCCAATCGTGCATGTGATCTTTAGCAAGTTGCCTTCCATGAGACTTAATAGTGTGTTGACATTCGAGCTGAAATGCATTTGGTCCGGCCTGTTTGTTTGATATTACATACTTCGTATAAGCACGTATGATTTGTTTGATATTATATACTTTGTACAAACACCGTACAAATTTACCTACTTCATAAAAGCATATTTAGCCGTAATAATCAGAAAGATAACCTTGCAGTGACAACATAAAAACATAAAGAACATATATTTGTTAAATCAATTCATCAAGAATGACTACATCTGCAGGCACTACCAAACTAAACGATCTTTTATTATATTTGTTAAATCAATTCATCAAGAATGACTACATCTGCAGGCACTACCAAACCAAACGATCTTTTATTCTTTGTAATACTAAATACAACGAATCAGATGGTTATTTACACTCAAACAGTAGCCCAGAAAGGCAAAACCCCATCGAACTCCACTACTACAACTGCGGTGATCGTGAGACGATATGCAGTTGATCAGGCTCCGTAACCCAACAACTCATCCCACCACAAGACCCCCTTTACAGGGTACCAGGTTTGTTGGAAACAGAGAACTTTAAAATCATGGGAATAACCAGAGCAGGTATGCAGAAGTTCCATAATCATGTTCTTCACAAGTGTTGGATAACACTGTCAAAATAAGTTTTATCCAATCACACGTAATTGAAACACAATAAAAATATCCATAATATGCTAATCAAAACCTACTTTAGACTTAAAATCAACCCACATCTCACAGCTTAAAAATGTGAAGATTTTGACAAATTCCAACCCCCAACTAAAGGGATAATCTAAATAATTCTTGGGAAAGGCATTTTTGAACCCATATTAAAAAATACATCATATCAGAAAAGAAAAAAGCCCAAAAACACAAAAACAAACCTGAAACATGGTTCTGAAATTGGGGGCAGGGGGGCAAAAATCGATGATTTTCCTCCAACCCATTTTACTTCAAGTCAATGACCCAAGATTTCTGAAGAAAAATAATAAACCCAGACAAAAAGAGATGTGAGAGTAAAACAAAAGTGTCATAAAAATGGTGAATGATTACAAAACAAGCATAAAGATACTGAACCCAAAATGCAAGAAAAACAACAACTTTTTATCATCAACAGTGCTCCAACCAACAACTAATCACATTTTGTTTAGGTGGTAAAATTTAATGATGAAATTTTATGAAAAAAAAATTGATGGAACCTTGATATTTTTCTTCAAATGCGGCCAAGATTTAGAAATAAACCCCCCACCTACTCAACGTGTATCCAGTTGTAAGTTTTAACACCGTAATTAATCCTTGAAAATCAACAAAGAAAAGGGAGAGAAAT
Source organism: Prunella vulgaris (assembly GCA_026898435.1). Taxonomy (NCBI): domain Eukaryota; kingdom Viridiplantae; phylum Streptophyta; class Magnoliopsida; order Lamiales; family Lamiaceae; genus Prunella; species Prunella vulgaris. Next base: position 183,287 of record JAPKLY010000559.1, read on the forward strand.
TAATGATACCTTTTTTCTCTTGAATTGGTGCCAAGAATTTTAGCAAATGGGACCCCGAATTGCGTCAAATCTAGACTATATTTTGCCTATGATGATTGCAAGTTTTACCACTGTAAAAGGGTTGCCAAAATTACTCAATTCTTGAAACTTTGAGTGATAATGAGAGAGAGAGAGAGAGAGGAGGCTGGCCGGCGGTAGGGAGCAATCATATAATGTTGTAGTTCGTTAAACGCGACATTGCATACACGGTTGGAATGGTATGCAGAAGGATACTGAATGGCGAGTAAAGACTACGTCTTCCGTTCTTTTGTTTTGAAAAGAATTTATCAACTCTTATATCAGCCGTTGGATTTATCGACAGGTTGAGGGATGATCGCCCATGTGTAATTTAATTTTCGAGAGAAAAGTAGTATGTAGGAGGATTAATAAATATTACAATTTTAAATTTATACATATTATAAAATAATTAATTATAATAATAAAATTAATTTTTTTTAATAAATATCATCGTACATTAAACATGTAAAAATATTAATTTGCAAGTAATAAGAAAATACATAATTCTTATTTTCCTAATTCTATAAAATACATTATTAAAGGGGCAGGCCCAACTGGGACAGGTTGCAGTGGGGGTCCCCTCGCATCCTTCCATGATTATGGTTTATTTGACCAGCACATATTTTTATCAAATTTTTATTTTGTTTTTTTATATTTTTTTTTATTTTTATTTTTGTGTTTGATTAGAATGTTTAGGGTTGACTTAGTGGTTCTGAAATTGAAATTTAGATTGTATTTCATCGTTTTATTTTATTTTTTACATTGAAAAAACTGAAAAGTTCTATTGGCTACTACTAAACTTCAATCACTTGGTTTTGTTTGTTTTTTTTTTTTTTAATCCAATCTAAAAATTGAACAGTTGAGATTAGTTCAACTATAACTTTATGAAAATTGTAATTGGTGGTCCACCACTATTTTTTCAAAATGCAAACCTTCAGCTAGATACAAATTTCCCTTTCGTCGATTTTAGAAATGAAAACACCGATACAAATTAAATTATTTGACTTATATTATGAGTCATGTCTTCTTTAAGTAAATTGACATATTATTTGGATTAGACGTTAATTTCTTCAATAACATTACTTTTGATCCAGAGGTCAATAGTACCTACATTAGTACATTGTTTTACTCCCAAAAGCTAAGCTTATGTTTGTCTTAAAATTTCAGTAAAGTATTAAGTTAAAATTTGAGTAAAGTATGAATAATAAATATATGTATTTATTTTGAGATTTGAGTAGGGTGATATTTAACTTTATGTCAAATCAATATTAGATTTTAAAGTATTTATAGGTATTTGTAGGATAGATTTTATATATATTGATAGACGTGGATTGAATATATGATTTGAAAATTGGATTTTAAAATTTAAACTCGTATAGAATGTAAAACACAAATTTTTAAGTCTATCTGCATTGTATTCCAAAACAAATACAACCCAAAAAACTTGAGCTTGTTAGTCAATTTAGATGGACTAGTCTTTGTAACATTTCATAAAACATTGCTAACAAAATATATCTTATCGACCCTCATTTTAGAGTTTCAGCCAACATATATATTGACTATGATATTTTTTTTTTAAAGGTATTTATTTCTCAAAAGACATTTTTTTTTAATCTATGTTGTAGCAACACATTTTTTATGGGCCCAACTGTGATAAATTGGGCTTATCTAAAGGCCCTTCTTTTGTATGGGCCCAACACTCATCATTGTAGCCCAAGCCGGACCCATCTTTGCCCTGCAACAAATTTCCAGCATTTGGAAATTGGAAAGGATCCCGATATTATTTTATTAAGAAATACACGTACGTTAAATATAGAATACCCATTTTGCCCCTTTTTTATAAAACGGAAATCTTTCTTCGTTGTGTTTTTTTTTTTTTCAACCTAATTAAGCGAGTGAAGCTCGTCCATGGAGTCGTTGAATCCCAACAGACATCTCAAAGAACAGTACGTACTATCGAAAATTCGTGCCTTAAGTTGACTGAATTTCAAATTGTAAGGCTGTTGATTCTCCAATTTTCTGTTGATTTAATGGAGAGATTGTAACATTGTTTCAGATTTGTGAGCAACTTAACGGGATCTTCCAAGCTCGAACTGTTCTTTCTCCTCACAAATCTTTCGGTGAGTTATTAGGTACTCTCGTTTTTCGTTTTTTAATTTTTCGGTGTCATCTTATACTTCTCATCGTGTTTTTCAGGTTTTAATTCTTATCAGACGTTACATCGGATTCAGTTGGATTTGTTTTGGTAATTATATTGTTGAGACTCTTGAAGTTGTTGAATCTCTTCATCTTGCCATAGTGTTGTTGCTAGTATTAGTTTTTTGGTTTGTGCTTTTGTTAATCAGGTTCTGTTAAGAAAGACGATAATGCGGCTAGCAGTGGCAAGAGTTTGGAAGCTTTCATTGTGGTTTTGGCTATCGAATTTCTCTGCATTGCTGTTCCTTATATTTTGTTTCTGACTGTAAGTATTCTTCATCCGCGCTGTGTTATTTTTTGGTAAAATGAAAATCGTTTGGTGATCATGGTTAACGAATTGACTTGGCAATAATAGATTCTTGCAGAATGGACTTATTGGTATACAATTGTGGTGCTTCTGCTGCTTCTTTTACTGAGAACGTTTCATAGGTATACCCGTGGTCCATGAAGATTTTATGGCCTTCTTGATGTAAAGATGTCTTCAGAACTTTATTGGTTCTGAAAATTGTGCTTAAGTAGCTTTTTCTGTTCATATTTTATTGGGATTAATTTAATCTTCAGATCAGAACCCGATCTTCATACTTGCAGGAAGGTGGTGTAGATTCTGTTAGGGGAAATATCTCATCTTATAGGGTTTCCATGGTACGTTGCCAGATTTTTCTGAATCAAATTTCAGCTGAACATTGTAGTTGACGTGGTTGACTTGATGCAGGTTCTTGCTACATGCCTCTCTATTTTGGCTGTTGATTTCAAGATATTTCCCAGAAGATTCGCGAAAACAGAGACATATGGGACTAGCTTGGTGAGCACCTTGTCCGCATTTAGCAAATTTGTCCATCCAATCAAGGGTGTTTGCTTATAGTATTATATGTGATTGTTTATTAATCTTCAATCCACTTTACTTCTATTTGTTTGGCATGGAGTTTCTGATGACAGTTAAAGAAATTATTTAGTCCATAGGATTTGAGGAGAGAAGATGTCAAATCATCATTATAGGAAAGAGGGTACTTAGAGAAATACTTTCCATTTACAAAACACATTTATATTTTGGGTATCCGGGAAAAGATGTATGTAGACATTTTGATATTTTTTGCTTGAGTGATGTTCTCAGATTTTATATACTCCCTCCGTCCCAACTCTTTCTTCCTGTTTTTCCATTTCGGGACGTCCCAACTCTTTCTTCATACCTTGAAAAGGAAATAATTTACACTCACAAAAGTCAATAAAGTACATTTTTTATATTTTATTAATTAATTTCACTCTCACATACTCTACTTTTTCTTAATCCGCGTGTCCGGGTCTTTTTGAAGAAAGACCCGGGACGGAGGTAGTATATTTTACTCACTAGAATTGTCTTCGTAATGGGTAAATTGGATCAGGCATTTGATATCTTAATTAAGATAGCGGTCAGATCCTCTATCTAGTTTTTGAGAACTTGTGGTATTAGTTTGTAACAATCCCTTATTATATAATTCTGATTCATCTTCTCATTGTCTATGTCCATGCTAGATGGATCTTGGGGTGGGCTCATTTGTAGTAGCAAATGCCTTAGTTTCACGACAATCACGTGGCATCTCAAATATGTAAGTGCTTTTCATGTGTATTTTGCTCTCTTCTTTTTATGTTTATAGCAGCTGTTCTTTGCCTCACCTACAAACTTAGATATCTTGTTCTATGGAGATTGTTGACTTCTTATGCCATTTGGGTTTTAGTTTTTGCATGTATTTTTCATAAGATGATGCCAGTTAATATATAAATTTATCAAGGCGCTGTTCTTCAGTTTACGAGTAATGTTATTAATTGTGTATACTTGTTATTGTGGGCAAAAATGAAATGTGTAGTGCGAGTTATTAGTTCTAGAAGGGGCTTTAACAATATCGGTTTGCAAAGGACATAAAAAATTATTCCTTATTTTCAGGTTCTAACTGCATGTTGTTGTCTATGAAGAACGAGAACTTCTATGTAAATATCCGAACTACCGATGAACCAACAATTATGAGTTGGCCAGTATTTCCGGGCATGAATACATGTGTTCCCTTGAGCTTTCCCAGATTGACTTTAGTTTGTTCACTACTTCACTGTAATTCAATTCAAAGTGGAGTTCCCACCACCCCCACCCAGAAACAACAAAACATTAAGCCTAAACCCTATGTATAATGTAGGTTATACGAGTTATGTCTTGCCATCGTGCTTAGTTGAGATCATGTATCTATTTGTTTGTGGATGCTTATTGTTGTCATTCCAGTTTGTTAACAATTTTCTTCGATACTTCTTTTTGTGGTTGTTTATTGCTAGTATTACTATTCAATTCACCGTTTGATAATTTTTTCAGTTGCCAGTTTAGACTACATTTTGTTTCAATTATCTTTTGTATGAGTCATTGTGATTGATCAGGTACTCTAAATTTCTTGTTCGTCCATATGCAATCTAGGGGACTGAGAAATGGTTTTCGTTCAACTAGTCCATTAATTGTTCTGGGGTTTGCTCGACTTATTTCCACATCAAGTGTGAATTATCAGGTATAGTATTTTAAACTCCTGATTTCGTGAATTATTGACATATTTCCTCATCAAGCTACAAGGCAGGTTAGATGAGTTTTTTTGGATTATTAGTTAAAAGGAAAACAATAATACATTGTAGATGTCTAGAAGATACTTCTCAATTCCTACAAACTTTAAACAAAATAAAATTCTAAAGTAAACTTTAGCCTGCACGCTGGAAGAATGATACCTGAAACTTGAACTCTTCCTGACCAGATATTCTTTATGTGAAGAGTTAAGAGTGAAACATAGAAAAATGCAAAATGATAGGCATCCAATTTAACTCTTGAGTAAAGTCAGAAACTAAATTAATGTAATTCACTAATTCTTGAACAAATTTCTGAAGTTTGGTTACTTTTTTTTTTTTTTTTTTTTGAGATTTTACATTGTTGTTGGATTAGATCACAATGTAAATTCCCATCTGTTGATGAAAAATGTATACCTTCACTAACCAAATAAAATGGAGTATCCATGTTTCTGATTTAATATTTTGGGTTTGCATTATTACACCCACTGAATGTATCCGCTTTCTCTCATCATATTTTTCTGGTGTTCTGTGTTTGTCATTTTTTTTTTTTTAAATCCCATTTATCCTGTGCCCCGATAACGATATTTTGCATAGTTTCCTTCAGTTTAGCTTGTCCCTGATTTCTCCCTATAGGTTCATGTTGGGGAATATGGTGTCCATTGGAATTTCTTTTTCACACTAGCTGCTGTGGCTATCCTTACTCTTGTTATCAATGTTCATCCAAACTACTGTGGTGTTCTAGGTTCCTTCATCCTTATAGGTATGCTGTACAGTTTCCTTTATAACTTTTTTAAGACCTGAGCGCATGATGTGATTTGCTCAATTTAACATGGGTTTACTTATATGTGATATCAGGCTATCAAGTATTGCTATTGTCTGGGCTGAATGTATATCTACTTTCTGAAGAAAGGAAAACTGACATCTTCAGTCAAAATAAGGAAGGAATATTCAGCATATTCGGTGAGCATCTCTCTGTAAAATGGGCATTTATTATTCATCTGTCTCTTTGTCTCTTAAGTTACCTTTTACATTGTTCTTCTCAGTTGGAAAAGTTAATGAGAGCACAACTAACATAAATAATCTTATCTCAAAGTAAGTCATATACTTAAAACAATTTAGTTATGAGCACTCGTTTTGAGTTGAAATGTCTTTTATGGCTTCCAAAGTGATTGATTTTATCCTCTTTAACATGTGCATTGTAGAGATCATTTGTTAACACTTATATTCTAGAATCAAAGCATTTTAAAGATACATTCATGGAGATACATCAACACCTCCTTTTTTTTTTGCTATTCTTTGTTTAACATTTATGCTATGCACAAATTGAATATTATAAATTTTAACGTGAGATTGTGCGGTGTGAGACTAAATGTAAAAGTAAATTTATTTTGTCCATGATCTTTATTTATTTTCACACTTAATACGTTTCACTAATATATGAAGATTATATTGTTTATGTGTATCTCACAATTATTGAACTTGTATAATTTTTAGTTATGTACTAAGTACTAAAATTTATAAAATAATATTAATTCAACAAAACTTATATAAATCTAAAATAAAAATATTTTTATTCAATAATATATAAAATCAATTTAAAACACATTAAAACAATATTGGAATAATTTCAAATTGATCCATATTTAGACCACTATTTTCAAATTGGTACAAAAATTTTGCATAATTGAATTAAAAAAATTGAATAATAGAGTTTTTTTTTTTTTTTCATAATATACCATTTGAAATAATGGTCAGAAAATATACCATTTCGAAACTGCCAAAAAAATTTTTTTGGCTGGTAAATAGTGTCTTTGGTGGAGAGTGAGACTCACTACTACACTACAAAGCAAGTGCAACTCCACTTGCTTCTTAAAGAATTCCTAATCACTCTCCTTACTTTCATTTTTATATAGTTATAGATTTTCTTGGCCTATTTTTTTCAGTAAATATTTACGATATAACTTCAGGAGATATATGTCAAGAATTTTGTTTCCTGAAGCAATACTTCTGTTATTTTTTGCAACTTTTGTTGAATTTTTTTCTGTGTTCAGGGTATTGGGGTATGTATCTTCTTAGTGTCAGAATTGGTAGCTATCTTTTCTTTGGAGACACTGCTGATGCTGTGTTAAAAACCAATAAATGGGCAAGGCCTAGAGTTTGGGCTCTCTGCTTATTTTTCTGGTAAGAGTGCTGTGGCTTGGTTTCAGTAGCTTCTTCACATCTAATGGTATTAATTGAGTACTTTGCGTTCCTTTTTCCTTTTTGCATAGGTCCATAACTTTGCTTCTAGACCAGCATGTTGAAACAATATCTCGCCGAACGGTAAGTGTGTGCTTTGCTACTCTAATGTATCATAAGCACACACTCATTTTCTTTGTCTTGAGAGGAAAGACTATGATCTTAAAACTTCCGTGCAGTGCAACATGGCATATGTTTCTTTCATCTTGGCTTCCAATCTTCAGGTAATTTTATTGCATTTGCTTCATGAAAAACCGTTAATTGTTTTATTTTATCATCAATTACTCGTACCCCAATAATGGTGATATCACACGCCATGTTGAAGAATAACAACAATAATAAAAACAACGGTGTAAAAGTGATCATGGATTCAAGTGCATGGAGATTAATTACTTACTAGTGTGGGAAAAATCATGGAGTTATTCGTTATCTTTTGTAGATGACCACCTTAAATAATTTTATATAATGCATCAACTCATATGCTAACACTTTTAATTGTATTGTAGGACTAATTAAATATCTCAGCGAAGTATTTGCCCTTAAAAATATTATAGCTAATAGTCAACAATCAACTGTCTTTTAGCCTGGTCAGCATTATGATTAAGCAAATGTCTCTATCACAATACTTAAAGAATGTCCTCTATTCAACTAGATAAGGTTCTGGTCCCGTATCTGTGTTCGAATATTGGATAAAATAACAACTGCTGAATTTAACTATTAGCAGAAGTCTCAACTAATGATCTCGGGCTTTCTATTGCACATATTTATGCTTGAGTTGAATGCGTTTGTTTTGTGGATTTGTGGAGTCAGTTTTGTTTGGACATGCTCTTCGTTTTCAAAATTTTCTTCAGTTTTATCTCCCATTCTCGGGGTTCATCACTTCATCTCGAATAGTGATTGCATTACGTACATCTACCAAAATATGTGTTTACTTGATGAGAACCCACTTATAATGCGGAATGTTAGTAAAACTCAACTTTCGGTATGTATATATACATAAATGAATTTGTCCATTGTATGCAATAATGCCATATTTTGTTGGAAAAATTATTACATATGTTGCACATAGTCAACTCTACCAAATTAGGTAAATCAATCAATCAAAAAATTCTTACCTAAATCGATGAAAAGCTGTCACATGTGTCAATTTTTTGAAGACATATCATCATGATTCAAAATCTCCAAACATATTATAATCATGACATTTAGGACCTAACTAACCAACAACCAACACATCTGGAGGATTAACCACAAAACAACACGCCAACCATATAAACTCTCAATTAATATATTTGGGGATATAGTAGTTGTCGTTGTAAGTTGCAAGAATATGCTATGTTCACAGATAATTTATGCTACTTAGCACTCTTAGATATTCTCTTCATGTAATAACTAATAATGTTCTTTGCTTGTACATATCAAACAATAACATAAATCAAACTTTCAGGTATTGGCCATTCTAATGCTGTCTGATAATGTTCTGGGATGCAAGAATACAGCTCTAGAAAATGCATTTAATCGAAATATGCTGGCATCTTTTCTTCTGGTTAGAGACTATACCCTTGCTCGTAATTCATATAATTTCGTATATAGGTTCAGCCGAGTCTTATTAGGCATGATTAATGCTGCAGGCGAACGTTCTTACAGGGCTGGTGAACTTGTCCATAGATACTCTATCCGCATCCCCAATCTCAGCTCTAGCCATCTTGTTTGCCTATGCCTTCATCTTATGTTTTGCTGTTGGCTTTGCAGATTTTCTTGGCATTAAGTTAAAGTTTTGGTAATTTACTTTAAGGCCTTAACACTCGAATATTTGCTCGATACGTCCACCTTATAGCTGTGTGATGGTACATTGTGCTATAAATATTGTATATGTGGATGTATTGAACAAAAATTTGAGTGTGAATAGCCGCCCCTTACTTTAATAGTACTTGTTTGCGTTTCCATTTTGTTTGAATATTGAAATATAATACTACTATTTTTTATTCAAGAAAATACGATGAGAATTTTCCATGAACTGAAGCTGCGTCCTTACTTTATTTAGTACATCTTGCTTGAATATTGAAATATAATACTCAGTTTTAGACAAGAAAAAACGATGATAATTTAATTCAGTATTTAAATATTGTTTGGGCATTAAGGCGTAAGAGAAAAAGAATACTAAGATACCTAATTGGTTCCGTTGCATTTGATAATTTTAATTATATATTGCAACTCTTAATATTTTATAAATTTCATATTTAGAATTTTAATCTTGTGTTCTTTGAGTTATTTACACTCCTTTTTGTGGAACTTGTCGAAGAATTGTTTTTTATACCATTTTTGCGAGCTTACATTATTAAGTAGCGGAAGCTCCCTTATAAAATGCCCAAAAAGTAAATGAAAATTTTAAGGGTACGACTCTTATGCATTGTTCAATTAGAAACTATTTTATTTTTTCTTTAAAAGCATATATGAGTAATTTATATTAAAAAGTTTTTTATTGAATAATGTAATTAAATAATTATAATAGTGCAGTAAAAATAATTGACGCTGTTTAGAAATATATTTGAGAAACACAGTGCAGATGTACACACAAGATTTCTTTTTGAACAAATAAATTTAATCAAAATACTCTTCGTCCCAACGTCAACTCTCAATTTAAAAGTGTTAATTTTGTTTACTATTAGTTATATAAATTGGTTTTACACTTTATTGTCAAATCAATTACTCTTAAACAAACTTAATTTCTAAGATTGTGTTTGATTTAAACTTTAAATAATTGAATTATCTATTCATCGAAAATATATATTTTTTAGCGGACGGATTTTATTCTTTATCGATTTTTTTTAAGTTTTATGTGCAAGGTGCACATTCAAATCACTCAACAATTAAGACTATTTAAATTAAAAAATATAAGTTTATTATACTAAAAAGTATAAATTAATTATACTAAAAATTTATATTAAATATTGATAACAATGTAATTTTTTATGCAATTAACTTATACTTTTCGGTATAAATATATTTAATTATTGGTTAAGTGTAGTGTGCACGAATCATATACATATAAAGGGTGTGCTATTTTGTATATTATCATCAAGCTATTATTGTCTAAAATTTATTTAATGTAACATAGCAAAGCTTCCTCGAAAGTGCCAAAATAGAGAACATAAAAATTTAAAATCAAACGATGATTTATGTGTATTTCACTATTTCGAACCCTTCCAAAATGCAATCATAACACACACATATAATATTCTTGTTATTCAAATGTTGAAACACATATCCATTTGGTTTCATTCAATTAAAATATCTTCTTCATGCCAAATAATTAACCCCACTTTAGAATTTCATTAATCATTATAATATTGAAAAATAAATCCAAAACAAGCTTTGCAACACCACTTTTAGTTTAATATATTCACTAAATAATAATTTAATCCCCAACCGTCACAATAAGCAACCAAATGCGACACACAACTTCTATGCCGCCACCATCTCCTCAACTAATCGTCGCGTATGGAAGATTTAAAGAAATAGTATTATGATTTACCATCTTATCCTTATAAATAATGACTAATCATATTACAAAATTTAAAAGTTAAGAGAAGATATGATTGCGACTTAAGATAACTGCAAATGTAGGCTTTCACTGTCACAAAAACTTCGTAACTTAATAAATAATTTTTGTTTTTCAATTGCTTAAGATTAGGGGTGTAAATGAGTCGAGTCAAGTCGAGTAGTGCTGAGCTCGAAACTCGACTCGAAAGCAATACTCGAAGCTCGAAACTCGACTCGAACTCGATCGAGCTTGATTTTTTTAGCTCGAACTCGACTCGATTAAGAACTCGACAAACTCGAGCTCGGCTCGACTCGACTCGATAATTTTATTATTTAAATAAAATAAAATATTAAATATATTTTAGCTCTTTTTTTTTCCTAAAATTAAAGCTCGACTCGACTCGAGCTCGATTACTTTATTTATATATTAAAAATAATAAAAAATATTAAATATTGTGCAAGCTCGATTAGGCTCGCGAGCCTCTCGAGCCGAGTATTTATAAACTCGAACTCGACAGCTACTCGAGTAGCTCGAGCTCGAGCTCGACTCGATTTGGTTCGAGTCGATTTCGATCTTTTTACGAGTCGAGCACGAGTAGATTGCGAGCCGGCTTGACTCATTTACACCCCTACTTAAGATAATCAAATTGTTAAAAATATTATGTCACGACGGATGATTTAACATTGCGTCTTTTAGAAGGCTTAAAATAGTGTTTTTTGTGAAAACGTTTGTTCGTTTATCCTGAATTTTTTATTGACTAATTTAGTTTTAGTTTTTAATATTATTATTCATATATAAACATATCTACATCAGGTTAAGCCTAAATACCTAATAATTGTTATTTTTTGGGCCACAATAGTTAAGTATTTTTTATTTTATTTATTTTGTCCATTCACAAAAAAATTATGCACACCTTGTAAGTAAAAAATATTTGGACAATTTACATATAGGTTCAAAAAAGTCACTATATTTACAAATAGGTTCACAATATTTACACAGAAATATTTTTTTTTTCTGCACATAATTTATTTATAAATATAATAATTTTTTTTGAACCTATATGTAAATCACCCAAAATATTTATCCTCCCTTGCACTAATTACACATGTTTACTTTATTTGCTCTTGACTTTTCACTTAATTTCTACTTACTATATGCATTTTTTTTCAATTTTATTTTATGATAACACTTTTCACCTTTTACTCTACATATTTATATTTTTTAAGATATGTTAGTAATATTTCTTAACACACATGATTCATTTTTACCTAATGTTTGCTTCTTATATATAAAAAAATTGCATATTATTTGTGACAGGAAAATATACTTGGTTTTACTTAATATTTTTGCTTGACTTAATTTGAGCTCATGACTTGTGTGTGTTCCAATTAAATACCCTCCACACATATTTTGAGCCCTCAAACCTCAACAATGCAGTTTATACTATCCTCTCTGTACCAATTTTTTTGATAAATTATAAAATAATTTAAAAAATAATACTAATTACAAATTGATTCTGTGCAAATAAAAAATACGCTTCTATATAAATTAAATTATGCGTCTGTGTAAATTTTCTGAACCAATTTGTAAATATAATTATTTTTTTAAACGAATATGTATATGCTTTTTTTTTTCAAAACTCCAACTTCTTAATATCCACAAATTTACACATATATTTTTTACTTTATTCATATTTTTTAATTACTCCTCAAAACTTTTACCATTAATAGTAACTCTCCCGTGTATTGTACATATTGGATACTGCTAATTTTAATAGGATACAATTTTTGTGTATTTTCCTGATGGAAATTTTGGGGCATGTACAACATAAAAGTTAGTGGTATTTGCAAATTGGATCAAAATATTTGCATAAATATATAGTTTTTACGCAAAAATATAAAAAAATTGTATGTATATACTTCTTCCGTCCCATGTTCACTTTCACATTTTTCTTATTTGAACGTCTCAATTTTACTTTCACACACTTAAAAAAGAAAATTTTTACACTCACAAACGTCAATAAAATACATTTATTTTATTTTATTATTTAACTCTACATTCATATACTCAATTTTTCTTGATTTGCGCGCCCATGACAACTATAAAAATAATTTTGGGACGGAGGGAGTATATATTTTGAACCTATTTATAAAGAGAAAATTACATCTATAGTCTAATTTATTAATTGAATTACAAATTGGGCCACAACTGTAGCCAAATTATGCGGAGAGCCAGCAAAATTCCCTTAGTGTCCCTATGTCTACAACTACCCTTGTCAGAGCTATTATGGAAAAGGTGTCCAGATTAGACGTGATGTGATGTAAAACAACTATTGATTAAAATTACACGCAAAAAGTTTTCAAACAAATTTGGAGAGAGAAATTTTCATCGCAGCCATGGATGCAGGATTTCCATCGAAAGCAAAAGCTCTTGTCAAAAAAGTGGGCATCATTTTCAGTTCGAGGGGGGTTGGGCTTCGGATTTGTGAAATCGAAATGTACCTGGTGGATGTGGATTCATTATATGCCTGCGCCGGTGGTATCGCCAAGTCCTACCCCCCGTATTCAGCCCGCCCTCCGATTTAGGGTTCCGATCCCCGAAAATTCTTTCCAATCTGCAGTTTGCGTTCTCAACTCCACCCTTTATATGTTTTCTGGAAGCTATATTAGGTGTTTGGAGACGAAGCCAAAATTAGCATTTAAATCCTCACTCTGCCTCTTGGATTTGCCCATAGGGTAGTGGGTCTTCTTCCGGCGAAGTAGCGAGCGAGAAATAGGGGCAGTGTGGAGGTTTCATCTTCCGGTAGTAGATTCCGGCGTGATTTTCAGGTGGGCAAACAGGGACTGAGCTCTGGTTCTTACGGCGAGAAATACTGCAGCGTCTAGGCTTCTATGAGTGAAATGGTTGTTGCAATTTCAGGCATTGAGCTTGGATTCCCGCAAGCAGGAGATGGAGGCCATGAGTGAGCTTCTTCGCAGCTTTAATGGAGAACAAATTGGACATCAGCCTCAAGACTTTTCTCTCTCCTATTCTTCATTCATTTTCAGTCAAACAAGGTACTTGTGAGTGGTGATTAATTGTGGTTAAGAAACAAGTCACGTATGTCTCTCTATTTATTTATTTATTTATTTATTTTTGTTTCTTTAGTTGATCTGCTATCAGCTTCATTTATGGAATTTATCGCTTTATTTTATCTGTTTATCATTTTTCTTATTTTTGGATTTGGGTTTTGTACCCCTGATGGGTTAGCTGGGTGTTTTGGAATGGAAAGTGTTTGATTTTGGGAACTTTCGTTTCTTGTTTTTGATAGTTGACAAGTGTTAAAAAATTTCTTTTCGACTTTGTTTGGTATCACGATGTGTTGGATTAAAGGTGAATTAATTGAAACTCGACTCATCTTTGTTTTCAGTTGGCCGGAAAATATTATGAGTGGAAAATTATGTAAATTTGTGTTGCCGGAAAAGAGACGCAATAGTACAATAATCAATACTATAGTACATTACGAATTATTATGGTACAGAAGCAATAGTACACCAATTTGTTCAATGGTACATACGCACAATCAATGGTACACATCGCCGGAAATATTATCGTTCGACAAGTATCGCTGATGGGCGCAGTACACGATGTGACGTGAACGGTGACACACGTCACATCAAATGTACCTTTTTGTCAGTGCATTAAATGTCCAAACAGTAGCCGAGGTACACTTATATGAACTATAGTACATTCGTTTACTCACAAGTACACACATAAGTAAACAATAGCCGAGGTACACTTATCTGACACAGGGGTAGCCTACGCCTGTTCCTCATTTGATTCCTATTTTGGCTCTAAATGTAAGGAAAAATGTGAAAAGTCCTCTACTGTAGTTTAGTTAAGTAAATGAGCCTTGGGACCCATTTATAAATACAATATTTTTTCCAAAATTTTTATATTATAGAAGTGAAGTGTATTGAAATCATGACTAAGCATGCCAATATTGCAAAGAATGACACAAATCACCTAATCAAAGTGCCCTTAAAAAAATCACTCCACCTAAGTGCCCAATCCCCAAAATATTACTACCTCGATCACATATACACATTGTCTACTTATCTTTTTAAAATAATAATTTTCACATTTTTAAAAAATAAAATATTAATTTATAAGCATATTTTTAAAAAAATACACATGCATATTATTTATTTCAAAAATATATTTTTAATTGTTTTTTAAATTTGTGCGCACCATTAGATGCGCAAGTTTTTTAGGTACCCAACCCTCACCCCCCAAAATTCCCCAATCACTAAATTAGCTGCCACGTAAATTTCCACTTTTACCCCCAATTTCAAACCCAAGTGTTTTTCCAAACCCTACCCTACCCCACAACTCCACTTGCCAGTATTCTTTACACTTGACTTGAGCCCCCGGTTTTTCTCCATGATTATAACAAAAAAAAAAAAATCATTTAAATTTAAATATAACAATAAATCCTACTTTTCCTATAGTTATTTAAAATCCTAAATTGACCTTCTACAAATCTTTTAAATTGGGAAAATAAAACGAGTTGCACTATATAAAATGTGAGATTATGCGAATAAATTTTGCCATCCTATTTAATGCAACCACTAATTTCGGCACATTAATAAAGATACTATAATTAAATACTATGTATATGTCTCATATTAATTTTTACGGATCTTCTCACCTTAAAATTAATATTTTATTTCCTTTATTAATAAAAAACAATTTTATTCTTAATTAAAGTTAAGAAAAATAATTATTTGACTCAAGAATAATACAAGAAGTAAATATTAATAAAAAAATTAATTAATATTTTTTTGAGATCTTTAAACGTGGTAAATTAAAGAAAAAAGCCTAATCCTTCCCGTATTTGACTGCCGATTTATCTCACCCACATTTTATTATGTATTATATTTAATAACGTTGATTTTAATATTTAATAATGTTGGTTTAATGATATTATTGTAAATAAAAAGGGAAAGAAGTTGCTTAGTAATCACATTATATTAAATAGTTTTTAATTTTTTATGGCATGTGTAATTTAATGTGGAAGAGACATTTTTGGTGGGTGACAACTTATTATGGGATGGGGCATGAAAATAGATAAAAGGATAAATAATAAGGAACAATATTTAAAGATTAAATAAAAAATGAAGGAAATATTGATTTATATTATATTCTTTATAAATTTAATTAGAAAAAGGGTTTTTAGTGAAAATTAATCAACAAAATAAAAAGGAAAATAAAATATAAATAAATAGGGAAAACAGCTGGAGACTGGGCCAGGAGTAAGCAAGAAGTATATTACCCAGCCAAAGTCCAACCAGGACATTCGCCTTTACCATTTTTTTCGCTTCGACATTTCCTCAAGCGCTTCGCCTTCGATGGAGGCTCCACCGCCGCCGCTCACTGCTACTCCGCCGATACCGCCTGCGGCCCCCACGCCGGCGGTATACGCAGATTCCGTCGAGTCGTCGCCGCGGTCGCGTCACACCGATTCGTGGGACAACGACGCGCCGCCATCTCAGCCGCCGCAGAAACTCCGCCTCATGTGCAGTTACGGAGGGCATATAATACCCCGTCCCCACGATAAGACCCTGTGCTACATAGGGGGTGACACGCGCATAATCGTCATCGACCGACATACTTCGCTCTCCGACCTCCGCCACCGCCTCTCCAAAACCCTCTTCAATAACCAATCGTTTTGCCTCAAATACCAACTGCCGAACGAGGATTTGGATTCCTTGATTTCTGTGACTACAGATGAGGATCTCGAGAATATGGTGGAAGAGTACGAACGCCTTAATAATGGCGGCGTCGGCGGCGGGGGTTTAAAATCTGGGCGTCTTCGCCTCTTTCTGTTTCCGCAAACATCGTCGAATATTGAACAGCTTCTTGTTGAGACGGCGTCGACGAAATCGGATGATTGGTTTTTCAATGCTCTGAACGGTAAGGGGAGTACTCTATCGGCGGCAGCCAGTGATCGTGGGTTCTCGGAATCATCCTCGGTGAACTGCCTCCTCGGATTGGACGATGATTTAGTGGGGAAGGCGGCGGCAGCAGCGGCGGCTGCCGGAAAAGATGTTGAAGCCCATACTGAGGGGGCAAAAGTGGGTGGGAATGGAAATTGTGTTACGAATCAAGATGTGCACTCGGTACCTGATTCACCAATGTTAGAAACGACGTCGTCGTTCGGGTCTACTTCGAGTTCTCCATCAGTGGCGAATTTGCCTCCGATTAGGGTGCACGTGGAGGAGAATCAGAAGGGGGGAGGATTGGGAATTGAGGATCAGTTTCAGCAGATGACCGTGGGGCTCACCGGGAATGTTAATTCCGCGACGCCGAAGCAGGAGGAGGTTGGGGCTTTTGTGGCTGCCGGAGTGGCCGCTGGGTCTGTGGTTCCAGGGATTCCGATGGTTGTTGGTGGTGGTGAGTATGCCAATCGGGGTTTCTCCGATGATGAAAGATCGGATCACGGTGGGTACAGGAAGGTACAACAAATTCAGCCACAGGTACAAGCACAAGCACATGCGCAGGGGCAGCTACAACCGCATCAGATTCCTCAGTATTACCAGAAACAAACCAGCGCCAGTGATCTGGCTTCTCCAGATTCAGTTTCAAGGTAACACTGCTCCAAATATTTACTTAAATCATCTTCAATTTGGATTCTCATTGAATACTACTTTCTTTGTGTTCTCTTCAATTCAATAAGTCGAAGATGATCTGAATTGGTAATTTGCTGAATTAACTCATTAATTCATACAGTGATGGAAGCTTAACAAATCAATTATCTAGGCAGAGACAAGCTATGTATCAAGAACAATTTATACAAATGCAATCTGCAAACAATAGGGTTTCTGCTAATCCCACCGATCTAAAATCTGGTGATCAAAATAGCAATAAGATTCAGATGCAACCTCAAGGTCAAGAATCCGGTTACGTAATATCGAGCCAATACGATCAAAATCACCCTCAATTGCATCATTCCCAACAGTTTGTTCATTCTGGTAACCAGTATATCCCTGCTGGAGCTGTTCCCCTTCAGTCCTATTACTCCATTTATCCTTCCCAGCAACAACACCACCATCCACACCAGCCTGTGCTCGATCAGCAATACCCCGTTTACTTTGTTCCTGCTAGGCAACCCCAAGCTTATAACATGCAACAATCTTATAGTGAATTAGCACCAAATGCTCCTACTAATCGCCCCCAAACGACCCCTACTGCTATAGCCTCTCACACACCTTACAATCAGGCTATAAACCCACCTTCCTCCAAACCTGAAATGGCTCAAGGAGTGTACAGAACGTCAGCTGGAACAAGCCCACATATGGTCCAGGTCCCATCTAGCCAGCATCAACCACAATACATGGGCTTCACTCAGGTTCATCATCCATCACAGATGATCGCTCCCTCTTCAGCGCCTAATTCTTCATATGCGTATGAAATTGTTGATCCTTCACATGCTCCAATGTATTACGCTCAGGCTTTGCCACCTCAGATGGCTGCTCAGTACCAGACGATGACATCGGTCCCTGCAGTGGCCCCACCTGATGCTTCTTCTCAGGTTCCCTCCGAGAGCATCAAGCAGCAGGTTAGGACTAATGGGTGAGTTCGTCATGGGTGAACAATTTTGCAGAAGTGGGTTGATTTATGTTTGGAGTTTATATTACAGAGTCTTGTTTTATTCTTATTGGTTTGTGGTATGTAAGTTTGATAGGTAATAATGAACTCTTTATCTTTTTCTTTTCCTATTGTGTATGTCGTCTTGGTTTGAAATTGGATGGTGTCTGGAATCATACTGTAAAATTTGGAACTTCAGAAGTCAGCTTATATAGCAATTGTTGAATAAATGTACAAAGATTATATGAGATTTTTGGAGTAAATCTGTTTTAATCAAGGTAAGTTCGGTTCATGGTTCTATTGGATGCATATTTTAGTTTTTAGAATTGAGCCACTGTGTTTTATGTTTATTTTCTGAATTAGCTTTGGCGAATGCCATGTAGTGGGTTTAATTGCTTGATTCTTTTATTATGATTAAGCAAAAGAAGCCGTTTGTTTGGATGAAACTTCCTGCAGCTTTGGCGTTTCATATGCTATTTGTGTTTATTGTCTTCATTATTGTTTTTTTGTTTCAGCACTTGAAATTGAAATGCTTTTTTGGTTATAGCTATCATGATCTACATGTGTTGTGAAATTGCTTTCACAATATGGGCCAGCTTTGGTGAATTACATGATGTCATGTGAAGTTCTTATAGTGTTTCTTTATAAATCTTTGCTCTTCTTTGTGCATTTGCAGACTTCTCATCTGTGTTTGTACATTCGTTTTGTTATGGTTGGTTAATTGGAGCATTAGCAGTAAAAGTAAATTTATTAGATTCTTCTGATAATAAAAAAATACGGTTGGTTGATTGGAGCATTAGCAGTAAAAGTAATAAATTTATTAGATTCTTCTGACAGTTAAAAAAAAAAAAGTAGCAGCATCCCTCTCATCCTCACTCATTTATTAAAGTACTTTGAAATGCTGACTCTATACCATGTCATTGCCAGATCCTCCCCACCTCTTTTATTGCATACATGTACTCTTCATTTCTTGATATGTTTGTCTGAGAAGTTTAAATATTATTTGCACATTTTAAAAAATATATTGATTTATATACAAAATAAGTACATTATGGTTTTAAAATAAGTGTATACTCCAAACACTTGGTGCATTTAACCTGGGCCATCAATAAAACTTGCACCAAAATTTTCATTACATCCAATAGCCCAAATTTTTATTTAAAAGTTGGGCTCAATTTAATTGAAAGCCCACTCCATAAAATTATGCCAAAATTAGTAAAAATTTTTATTTATCATTTTTTGGGTTTTTTTTAGATATTGTATTTTTTTATTTGTGATTATGTAATTAAAGTGATTTTCAATCTTTTATCAAAATAAGTAAAATTGTGTTAGGATTTAAATATGTGTGCACTAAGGTGAAGTGAGGTCTTTTTTGGGGTTACATATTTACCTAAGTGAGGTCTTTTTGGGGATTACATCATAAGGTAAAGCTAAACTACCAAATGAATCTTCAATTAATTAATTAAAAATATATAAATAGCGCTTAACTAATATAATTAAATAATCTGTAAACACAGAATAAAATAATTTTAATATCATCATTTAAACTTATATTTTATTTTTGTGTATTTTTTATTTTAAAACACTAACTAATAACACACACTTTATATATTTAATAGTGATACTTATATACATTCAAAAGTAGTATTAGTTACACCACAAAACTTTCGTAAACTGTAATGGTGTATGTTATGGTTTTAAAAATCAGGATCCTTAATTTTGAAATTTAAAATTGATTCTAAAATATAAAAAAAACAAGAATCCAACATTTGAAACAAATTTCTAAAATCCCCTGAAACTAAATGAAAAATAAAAAAATTGTGAAGACTTAAAACAAATTTCTAAAATTTCTAAAAAAAATTGTAGTTTAATGAATATATCTCTTTAAAATTTATGCTCTTGAGTGTAATTTTTTTTATTTAGAAATAATCACAGATTGTTACAAAACTAATGCACTATTTGTTGTAATTGGTTTTGAAAATTGAGTTGTAATGCTCTAATTGGACCAATTTATTGGAGGGCAAAATGGTAATTTCCATATGACTATGTATAGTCGATGCGCTCTACTCGCGGAGTAGATCGTCACGGTATTTTCTTTCTCAAAACCGAATTACGGTGAGTGAGAAATTAATTCCTAAAGTATGGATATTAATACAAGTTGATGTGGGTCCATGTGGGAGTAAGTTAAAAGATGGAATCTCTTAACTATCCCACATTGGAAAAACTATGAAGGATTTCATAGTATATATATAGGAGTTTCATGATGGTATTCAAAATAGGCTAAGGGAGTCTCTCCCATTAGCCACACGCGCGCGCGCCGCCGCCGCTGTCCGTCCGGACGGCCGAGCCCGTGGACTTGGACTTGGACTTGGATCTTGGCAATTGGTCTTTGGGCCTTTGGCCCACTCTCTATATCTACGTCAGCGATCCGAAGAAGCTCAATCCGAACGAAGTTAATCTGAATCGTTGGATGATCCACGTCATCAATCCGGATCAGTAAGTGAATCTGAATCAAAATTTAAATATTTAAATTCCGGATAAGTTTAATACTGTGTCATTGCCACGTCATTGATCCAAGAGATCTATGATATGGACCGTCGGATCGTCCTCTAAAATCATACGGACCATCAGATTGTCTTCTGGAAGGTTCCAGAGCAGTCCAGAATTATTTGAATTGGTTCCGTATGATGTGCAGCCAGAACTATAATGATATGAATACCTTTGGTCAATATTCCAAACCTCAAAAGATTTTCAAAATTGACTTAACCCCAATTATCAAACTTCTTCAAATTAAAGATAGAACCCTTAAAAATTTTAACCATATTACTAAACTTCTTTCAGAAATTGAATTAATGTTCTGGACGATCCATTCTTCAAAGATTTACTCCAAGTTGTTAAAAGAAATAATTCTGCCTTACTGGCTCCTAAAATTAAGGCCCGATTACCAAACTATTCATAAAAGTATTCTATTGTTCCTAGCATTTCGTTTTTACTAAGTGATTTTCTAACTAGAATTTATCAAATTCTGAAGAAAACATTTGCTTATCTTCCGAAAAAGTAATTTTTCTCTTTTGAATCAAATTTAACAAGATTCTCTTGCCCAGGCTCGCTTGGACATTTTAAGGACTTTCCTCGAAATGGACATCATTAAAGGCACCCGTAAGAAGGCAAGATACATCAGAAAATCTGAATGTGATCCTTCTATCTGGAAGCCCCCTTTCTATTTTATGGATGATTATAATCTCCGGCCTATAAAGGGAAAAAATTACTGCAAGATTTTACCAAAGAAGATTGGAGGAATCAATAGATTCATTCAAATCAGTGAAAATCTACTCCTTCATCACTATACTGCAGATCATAATATCAGGGCGCATGAAGTTTTCCTCAAAACTAAAATTGCCCTCGAAAAACAAGCATCTGTCTTAGCAGGTTAAACTACTAATAACTGCATATGCTCATTTTGCAGGACTCAAAGAAAGCAAGTATCTGGATCTATCCTTCAGACTGCTAAGAATTTATCAACAACGATTTGAGAATCCAATGGGTTCTAAGCTTTTACCTAACGGTGTTTTTACACATAAAAAGACTATTTCTTATTCAAAAATGCTATTCAATGACGATTACAAGTCTTTTGAATATAAGCTTTTCTCAAAATTTATTCCTTAATTACAGATATCCAAATCTCAAGAATGCCTACTTTAAGATATTCTTGGTCATTCATAAGATTTACTTTTAAATCTATTTTATCAAAATACTGAATGACAGTGTCTTTTGACTCATCATTCAAAGATCAAATAATGGTTCAATTATTCTAATAAATATTATGATTATAACGTGATATGCAAGTTTTGACACAGGTGAAGACTCAGCTGGAAGCATGATTTTTCCTTCTCAAAACACTATTGCAAATCCCACTACAAAATCCGTTAAGCCAATTTCTTCCACAAGGCTTAGATATCTGATCAAGCCACCACCTACTCCCATTCAACACTAAACTTTTGATAAACTAAATAAGGAACTTCCTGGACTTTTCAAATACTACCCAAACAGTCTATTGAAGCCCAAAAGGTCTGACTCTGAAACTGAGTTTGTTAACTCATGATCAGCCTGCTCCAACCACGACTATGATACTATTTTGAAATCCCTGAAATCAAGATCCTTATCGAAAGACTCCAGAAACAGGAATATCAATACTTTTAGGTAAATGAGCGTTTAGCGATACCTAAAAGACCTGTTGTACTCAAAAGATTTACAAGTCTTTACAGGAACATTAATATTTTAGATAAATGAGCGATTAACGATATCTAAAATACCTGTAATATTACTCAAGACAATTATGACAGGAACATTAATATTTCAGATAAATGAGCGTATAGCGATATCTGAAGTACCTGTTTTACTCAAAAGGAATCAAGTATTCAACATACAGGAACATCAATATTTTAAGTAAATGAGCGTATAGCGATACTTAAAATACCTGTATTCTACTCAAATGCTTATTAGGTACTCAATCAAGACAAAGACACCTTTCGTGATTTACGCAAAGTAGCCGACACCTTTCCGTGATTCGCGCGGATGGCCGACAGCTTTATTCAACTTTCGGCAAAAGCAGAACTTAAAGTCAAAAGGAGCCTACGTCATTGATGACGTCATTCTCCACTCATCAACAGTGCAGCCTCTTGATTGGCGGATTCCAAATTTATTCAAGACAATGTAATTTTGTTTTCATGCCCATATCTATATAAGGGCGATTCATTTTTCACTATCAAGCACGCTGATTACAGCCCCCTTCTCTCTCTCTCTATCCCTCTCAACGATTCCGGTGTATCACCATCGTTGCTTAATTTGAAACCTTAGCCATAAGTGTTTACACTGTTATTCATATTTGTAAGATTTTACTCATGTATGTCTGTTAATAGTTTTATGTATGAATAAAACTGTTTATATCAATAAAAGTTTATATTTTCCGCTATTACTCTGCTTAATTCATAACGAATTTTAACGATCCAGCACAGCTGGTATCAGAGCCAGTGTAGTGGTACTATTCAAAGAAATTTAAACTTTTATCTATACTTCCTGAGTTTTATTATTTTTGTGCGCTATCCATATAGTTATTAATCTTAATTGATTTATACGGCTGGTAACTGTTAGACCTTAGAAAGCGTTAGACCGTTGGTAAGCGTAAGTCCGTTGGATTACCCAGGATTGGGCGTACCAGGCAGTGTTCCAGGCAGCGTTCTAGGCAAGTTCCGGTATAAACTCAACCATAGATTAATTCTCTATATGCATTTCTCACATTAATAAGAAACACTCATGACGTCTAGATTCAAAGCCATGATTTCTAAGAATAGAACTACTCATAACTCTGGTATTGTGTGTAGTCGTGAAATCACTATGCCGATAAACTATTCCAATTGGACTATTCCTAATCAACCTAATTATTATTGCTTTCTGAATTTGAATTTGAATTATGAGTTTCCTGTGTCTATATCCCCCCAAAATTAAATTCAGAGGAATTTGTTATGATAAAAGCATTTAGCTTAAGAGCATGCAATTGAGATGAAGTTTTTATCTGTTTGTTCATATGGCAAATATTATGAGTATTAGTACAAGATAGTGTATTTACCTTAAGTGTTAGGAGTAGGATTTTGCAGATAATTCTAATTGTAGGAGAGAATTCAGAAATATAGATTAAACAATCAAGTAGTCTTTGTAATTGAACTTTCCTTTTTATGTAATCGGGCCCCTATTAATTCACTTTATCAAATAGGATTACTTGATTTCAAAGTTGCTTACTCTGTTAAAACTCATGAAGAGACTATTTCTCTTCAAAATGAATTTGAAAGTATTCCACTTTTATCCAAAGTTTCTATTCAAAAGTATTTAGAAAAGAATTTTAGGTATATGCACTTCGGATTAATCCAAGTTGCTATCAAACCTTTAGTTCACCTTGGTGTGGACGCTCCTGTTTATGTTGCCCTTAGAGACAACAGACTTATAAAATACAAAATTTCTTTACTTTCAATGATTCAAACTAATATTTGTAACGGGCCAATGTATTTTAATTGCGCTCCAAACTTTAGTGTTGATCTTACTGATCCTCACATACTTGATTCATTAATACTTGACATTCATTTAAAAAATAATGAGTTTAAAGATAATTGTAAAAATTTTGCAGTTATTTTTAGAATTTATTTCAGAGTCCTATCTTCTCAAATCAATCCAAAATTCATGTTTACTCCTACCGATAAAGATGAAACCGTTTTATTACAAGTTGAAGCGGATAATCCAAGTACTTTTACTCCTAAAAGACTAAAATGGAATGAGATCACTATACCAGAAGAATTTATAATTCGAACTCCTCAAATTCCTAGAAATATTACTAAAAGAAATATTTCTGAGATTCATGAGGATTCCGAAGGAAAAATACTCATTAGATTTAACTCCTTTAGAGAACCAAGTTCTCAAATTAAAATTCAAGAAATTGATTCTAGGCAATCCTTTTCCGATAACTCAAGTCGTATCAACAGCTATTTTCAAAGTGCTGTTGGAACTTCCTCAAATGTTTTTGATAATACAAATGTAAAATTCAAAAGTCCTTTACCCGAGACTAATTTTCAAAACAATGATGAATCCTATGTCGGTTCACCCACTCATTCTCAGATGGCGGGTATTAACGTTATCGAAGTTTTTGAATTTACTCCAAACTTTAAATATCTTGATAGGGAATTTAATGATCCCGATGACCAAGAAAGAAAAGATTGGTATTTGAAGCTTGATAAGCCTATTCGCGATAAGCTTCACGAAGAATGGCTTAAAGACCTTCAAATATACAAATTCAACTTTCCTATTCTGAACTGGTTTGACACTTTTTGTCAACTAGAAAACATAAAAGATGTTTATTCACTTGATCAAATTAATGTTCAAACGAGTCTTTATAAAAAATGGGAATTAGCTGATGGTACAAACATCACTGCTATTCACCCGCCTTTACAAAGCATTAATATTCAAATTAAAGATGAGAAAGTTTTGGCAAAAAGGAAATATGAACTTTTTGTGAAGCCGAAACTAAGATCATGGAAATATCTCCACGTATCTGCAGATTAATCCCATCTGAGATCTTTTTTCGCATCTATAAATAGGAGGTCCTGCATACATAAATTTTTTACGAAAATTAAAATCTCGAGTCCTCTCTCTCTCCTCTGTTTTTCAGCATATAGAGTGTTCAGTTCATACTCTTCGTGAGTTCGCCTTTCCTCTGTGTTTAGCGGTGCTGCTATCACAGAGACGTAAACCGTTTTACCTTTGGGGACGAATACGTATCATCATGTGAGCACTAGCCAGGACGTATTTCGTCTTGCGGGCAAAGGTCTTACCTTGACTCGGTTTATTGTTCTGTCCATTGTTTTCCAGTGTTCTCTTATATTCATAGATATCCTGTCCTGGGTTTTATATACTACCGTACAAACCAACACTATTTTTAAATAAAAATAATTTTTTTGCATAATAGTGTAAACATAAGTTGAATAATATAGTTATTTTTTGCATATTGTACATATTTAAAAATAGTGCATTATTTTTGTACTAATCTGTGATTGACCTTTTTATTTAGTACTATAATATTTATTAATAGTAGCTATTAAAAAAAGTAAGAATGCATGTAAATGTTAAAAGTAAATTAATTTCTTAACAAGAGACTAAATATTTATTAAAATTATAATATAAAATATTAGAATTTTAATTTATAAACTAATGCATGTATTAGTATTAATAAGTATATTTAATAAATTAATTATATATTAAAAAAATTGTTAATGAAATATTAATTTGTAATTAAAGGTGGTTAATTTTATTAATGGATTAAATGATATAATTGTGAGTCAACAAATATATAAACACAAGCATGTGTCTTTTCATTGTTATAATTATTAGATTATCACGTGGGTGTGGTGGGAATAAAACGTGACTCCCCGTCACGTTTTATGATGATGTCAGCAGATGTCGTTACCGAGCAATTGTAAATCGTGAATTCCAATCACGTTTTTACTTATTTTAAAAATCCATCTAGAAATCACGTTAATTTCATAATCACAAATACAAAATACAATATTTAAAAAAAAAAACCCTCATTTTTCAATAATAAGGCCAAAAAATGATTTTTTTTTTTTATTATTGTAATTTTTGTTTATGGAAATACATTGCTTTTGAGTGAATTTTTCAAATTAAGTAAAAATGTGAATTATGTTCCACGATTTTGAAAAAAGCGTACGGTAATTTCACGATTTTTTACCAAAATTTATTTTGACCATGTGGAGAGCCACGTGTATAATTAAAGCAACAGAATTCCATGAAGAAAAAATAATGTTCTAAAAATGCATAAGTTCATTTTATATATTAATCGAGTTGATCCACTGGATAGACTACAATTTTTAAAATAAATAATTTAGATCAAATGTAGATTCACAAAGTTATATATTTGTATGATTATACCTTTTATATATTTAAAGTTGTTTTGTACAATGAAGTTTTCTTTTTTACCACACCACTTGCTGGGTGTCATACTCATTTTCTATTTTAAAATATACAAATTTTTTTTACCACACCACTTATCGGGTGTCGTACTCATTTTCTATTTCAAGATATACAATTTTTTTTTTTACCTCACCACTTACTGGGTGTCATACTCATTTTCGATTTCATCTGCAATTTGTATACTAAGGTGGCTTATAATAATGATAATTCATACATCAAAATGAAAAATTAATTGATTAATTAAATATTTGCTAAATTACCTTTTTTTTTTTACTTTGAGACAAAAAGATAAGTTCAAAAGGGGCCTCAGTTTGCAAATAACAAAAGTAATTAGGCTTTTTAGTGGTGTTTTGGCAAGTAGTTATGCGATTTAGGACTTGAATTTTTTGTTTTTGTTTTGGTTAAGTTGAAACACAGTTACAGTTAAGATAAACACATTAATTAAGGAGATCAGTGCCTCTTCTAATTAGTTAACACACATATATACGTACAAAGAGCTGTTAATGGGATATATAAATATATATATAAAATCAATTAGGGTCTGCACATTTATATGCTGCAACAAGTATATATTCCTTCTATAGTGCTTGTAATTAATAAAAGGGAAAGTTGCGAAAATAACACATTTTAAAGTAATACTTTTAAATTAATACAATATATAAAAATAAACTCTACTATTTAATTTGTGTTTATTCTAATATATAAATTTGTTATATTAATTTAAAAATAGTACTTTAAAAATGTATCAATTTAAAATTATTTCATAACAAAATATTGTTTAAAAAGACTATATTATGATTAGTTATCAGCTAGTTTTAATGTGGCAATCATTTGGGCAAAACGTGTCACTGATTATTGTCTAATTCTCATTGAATGAATCATGTTTTATCTTTACAAGGGTACCAGCTTCATTACTATTGTTACACTTACGGCGGTGATTTGAAAATACTTTACTCAAATAAGAAAAATGACAAGGAAAAATACATTAATAAATAATTTCATAGGATTAACTATTCAAAAGAACTGATGAAAAAAATAATAATTTGATTAGGGCTCATTTGGTTCGTAAGATAAAAGTATCTATCCGCCAAAAACATGCATGTTTTGGACGGATAGATACTTTTATCTTACGAACCAAATAAGTTAGTGTATTAAAAAAATTGATGAATAATTTAATAGGTTTTTATTTTGGAGCATTTTTACTTATTGGTTAAAAACGATCATATTTATAAATTGGATCAAAATATTTGCATAGAAATATATTTTTCTTTTACGTAAAATTATAATTTTTTTGCACAAAATTAATTTGGATCAATCAAAATTGATTAGATAGAATTAACTGTATCAAATATAAAAGTAAACTCAAAATATGATAAAAGAAAAACTATTATTAACTTCTTATTTCATTCCACATAATCTTTATTTTTAAAGTAAATGGGTCCTTTGAAAAAATAAAATCCTATTAAATTATTTATCAGTTTTTTTTAATACACTAGTCAAATTATTTTTTTCATCAGTTTTATTGAGTGATCTTATTAAATTATTTATTGATTAGTGTATTCATTTCTTCCCTCAATTAGCAAATGCAATTCTATTCAAAACCTTGCAATATATTTAATTTAATTTTTTTCTTGCACGTACGGTTCCCGCAATATCATGTCATTCTTATTGTTATTGGTTTTGTGATCAAAAGTGATGTATGTATTTATATGTAATGACTAATCATTATTATACACCAATCCCCACATGTTATTCTCTCTCTCCCCAGAGAATATATTCTTGTTTGGTTGCACCTCTCTCTCTCTCTCTCTCTCTCAATAGGTCCCCTCTCTTCTTCTCCCAGCTGCTAAAAATATATACCGCGCCTTCTCATGCATGCATCATCCTAGTATCTGTGAAGTACAAACGATGGTGATGGTCGTATATATGGAATATGGAATATGCAATATACAAAAGTGTTGTTATGGGATGCATGTCTGCTTTCATCAATCAATTAAATTAATGGTGACACTTACTTCATTTATGCAATAAAATTCCATCAATAAGAACGAAGGCCGGATAAAAATGTATAACGTACTGAGAGTAAAATAAATACAATATAAAAACTAGAATTTAATTTTTGCATAAAAAATCATAAAAAATATTATATAAGTTACGTCTACATTATCATTACTACCTTTAAGATGATCATCATTTATCGTAGATTTTTAAATTTCTTTTGAAGTTGCTAAAGACTGACTCAATATAATGTGGGCATTACAACATAAAAAATATTCAACATAGCACACTTGCCAATATACTCATACATTACATATATAAGGTTGAAATATATTCACTTATACTCTAATTAGGAGAAAATATTATAAAATGGTTATGTAACTTTGTTTGAGTTCAAATTTAATCTTTTACACTTTTAAAATATAAATGATTAAATTTAACCTCAGATAAAATTATAAGACCATTTTGAATATTTTTAATTCTCTATAATTTTCTCCTCATCCTGAAAACCATCTCTTTTGATTTGAGATAAGAAAAACATTAATATGTTTCTTTGGGTATAATTTAATTGGTTTCTATTGTTCTCTTCTAATTTAATTATTAATGATAGGGGCGATATATTTAGAGAAATTATTATAAATGCGATAATTTTTAAAATTACAAGTTCATTATATTTAATTTATTGAAAATACATAACTTGGTTGATTTTATATCTTGATTGGTCTAAATAGTATTTCACTTCAATATTTTTTATGAGCTAGCAATTAAAAATAATTGATGTAAAACTTAAACCCTTTAAAAAGTCCTACATATATTATTTGTGTTTCTTCCATTATACTATCTTTGTTCAGTGACGTTGTCCATCAACATCAAGCTTTTTACAACCTTGTCCATCAACACAATGCATGCTTTTCTTGTAAAATATTGCAATATATAATCCCCTACCATGCAGCTGCAGAAACTCATCATCTAGAGAGAGAGACAGAGAGATCAATATATAATGAGAGCCTTCATAATCTTATTTGTTGTTGTGATGTGTTTCTCACCGGCTACAAGCTGGTACAAAGATGCACACAATATTATTTGCTCAATTGCCCAGGTACATATGTGTGGTAATGAAATTAATTATGTTAATGTTTGTTTTATAATTAATTTACTAACTAATTACACTATTGTTTTTGGTAGGAGAGGTTGAGCGACAATGCCAAGGCGGCACTGCGCTTACTGCTGCCCTACAAGCCGGTAGGGGACTTGACCCCCCACTGCGGGTGGGCGGATATGACATCCTTTAAATATCCGTGGTCTAAATCGCTGCACTTCATCCAGATCCGCAATGATAAGAAGTGCAAATACATATATGAAAGTAAGTGATGCATGCATGCATCGATCTAATTTTAATTTTTTTAAATAATTTTAAGAAATTATTAAATTAGATAATGCCACTTAGATGTTAATTAAAATAGATAAAGTCCTTCATAATTGCTGACCGGTTGAGCAGAGGGAAGTTGAGGGAGGGGAAATTGACTGAAGAAGGAAAATGTGGAGACGAAGGGAAAAAAGAAAAGAAAAGAGGGGTGCAGCATGCAAAAAGAAGAAATTAAAGAGAGTAAATTTTAGAGTAAATTAAAATGGGTAAAACTGATATTTCTAGGTGGATGTATTGTTACTCTTATGAGTGTTTGAATTTTATATTCCTTTATTTTTTTTTTCCATTTCCACCGTTACTCTATTTTTCTCCCCCACTTAATTTTTCTTCGTTAAAGTTTTGTTTTCTTTAATTTTTTTTGTTGGATTTGATTTTATCGAATAAGATTAAAATTTTGAAATAATTTTTCAATTTTTATGATTTATTTGAAAATAATTTGCCAAAAATCCAATTCGTTCTTTTTTTAACAAAATATGTATCTATTTTTGAATATTTTTTCGAAACATTTACTTTTGTATGAAGGAATAGCCAGAATTTGCATATTTCCCAAAAAATAACCGAAAAATTTTCTGAAAAAATAAAGTTCTTTTCATATTAATCTTTCTTTCCCTCTATGTTAAAGCTCTTTTCATATTAGTCTTTCTTTTCCTATGTGTTAATTTGGAATTCTTGACGTTGTGTGTGCATGTGTTTTAACTTTTAAGAGGAAGGTTATGAGGGTATGTATGTCATTTACACACATATCTAAGAATATTAAAATTGCAGAGTGTGTTACTGAAATGGCTCAACTACATTTTTAAGGATAAATTGTTGAGGATGGGCCTATTCTTTTCTATTTGGCCCAGATTATATGCCCACACTGCCCCCTCTATTCACCTATGAAAAAAATTAAAGAAAAGTTGCAAAATAGGAACCGTATTTTTTTTGTTTAAATTAAAGACTTAATTTCTAACTCTAAGTTCATCGGAGAAAATTAAGAAAATTTAATTGAAAGAGAAAAAAGAAAATCGGAGAGAAGTTTATTTAGGAGGAGAATTTGAAGATTTAAAAAATTATCCAAAAAAATACAAAAAAAAAAATGCAAGAAATTTTGAAAAAAAGTAGTTCAGAAAATTTGATCTCATTCGTAAAAAAAATAAAAAAAATCGAACAATAATTTCGGTCGGTGTATGAGAAAAAAGAAAAGAAAATTCGGGTATATTTTTTCGAAATACAGAAAATTTTATTTAAAAAAGTCGAACAAAATCTTAAATCTTCTTTAGAAAAAAGAGCCTTCGAAAAAAAATTTGTACATATTCTGGGAAAATCAGATTTGTAAAAATAGGAGAAAAAAAAAGATCTCAAAATTTCACATTATTTTCATATATCTCAAATTCAAAAAATTTTTAAAAATAGGAGAAAAAAAAAATGCAGAAATACCATACCCTCTATTGTGTTTGCCACTCTTCAGAATGAAAAAAAATGAGATGGATCTATATTTATATTTAGTTGAAGATGGGCCTATTCCTTTTTATTTATGGTCCAGATTATATGCACCCACTTTTATTTGTAAGTACACACGTTATAAAATATTATCACTTTTAATAATATATAAAATAACATAAATACCCTCATCATTCTCAATAAAAAAATATACCCACCACATAATTTTAAAAAATCTTCTGTGAGCATAAAAAATTGATAAAAAAATTAAAAAGCTTTCAATTCTAAAAAAGAAATATTCGATGAGCATAGACACTTGATAAAAAAATTAAAAGATTTTCACCCTCCAAAACTATAAAACAAAAAAAGGAAAAAATTCGTAAAATAATTTGAGCAATTTTTGAAAAATAATTTTTTTCTGATATTTTATATTTGAAAAAAAAATTACCAAATATTTTGGACATTAGATAAAATAATTGAAAAAAAATTCAAATTTCTTTCATTATTTGGAAGAAAAGATCTGAAATTTTAAATAAGATAAAATTAAAAAAAAATCTATGAAAATCCAAAATCACGCATGTTCAATACAAAATAAAATTTAACGACTTACAATAATTATCATTATTCCATAATTTTCAAAATTTTAATAAAATATTTTTCCAAATTCATTTCAGTGGAACTAGAGAGAAAATGAGAAAGGAGTCGCAGAAAGAGAGGAGAGAGAGGCAGGCAGAGAGGAGAGAGAAGGGAGTTGGGGTGGTGGGGGAGTCTTTCTAGAGAGCGGGGACGAGAGAGGGAAGAAGTGGGTGCGAATGTAATAGAGAAAAAAAATAAAAGGACAAAAATGATATTTATAGGATGGGTGTTCCCATTTTAAAATGTGTGTACATTGTTAGTGTGTACTACAAACAAGGGTGGATGCATGTAACTTCGGCCTTTATTTATATACATTACTTATTGGGTTTTAAATAGCGTTCCACACAAATTTGCACACTACTAAAAAATATTAATTTACGTGTATACTCACAAATCTATACACATATTTATTCATATATCACTATTTTATATATAATATATATTTTTTTTTTTAAAATGTATCATCCCGTAGGGTGTAAATTCCTATGGGACGGACGCGGAGTATATGATATTTCAAAGCCCAACTATATAATTTTTAAGGACAAATTGTTGAGGATGAACCTATTCTTTTTTATTTACATAGACGAGTTATTGGGTTTTGATTAGTATATGATATTTTAAGGCCCAACTACATAATTTTTAATAACAAATTTATCAATATTCAATCTCTCTGTTTTGTGGTTTGAAATTCATGTCCCTACAAATTAATGCACCTTTTGTTTGTTTGCAAATTTTCATACCTCGATTATTTATATATATATAAAAGTTTATGAGACTGTTTGGATAGCTTGAGGGACTAAGAAAATAAAATTGGTTTGGTTCTATTTTGGTTATTTTCGAATCAATAATATTTTTAAAGAAACAAATGTTTGAAATATTAATTTATATGTATGAAGAAATAATTATGTACGTACTTGACATAATAACTATTTGTGAGAAAAGAAAAATCAAAATAAATGTCTTTTTCATATATTAAAAAATATATCATGAATGATTAATTTATTTTATTAAAATTTCTTCTCATTCGACACCTCATTTTATTTCTCATGAAACATATATTTCGTCCAAATTAAGTTTCAATTGCTAAAATTGTTGAAAATATTTTGTTTAATTTGTCTTTCAATTTTCGAAAATAAACACACGTGAATTTTCAATTGATTTATGTAGGGGACTGTAGGGATAAACATAAAGAAAAGGGTAGATGTCTGGATGGAGCAATCAAGAACTACACCGACAGACTCAAGGGTATTTTTTTTATTATTGTTTATTACTATGCGCCATCAATCACATTTATTAAATAAAATTTTTTAATTTTATTAATATACTACAAGTTGCTCGTTATTTTTTAACACAAATTTTAATATAGTATAAATGATGTGATAGAAAAAAAAAGAAAAAATAATGAGAATAGTGTAAAAAATATTGATAATAATAATAAAGAAATGAATAGTAGTTTCCAAAAAAAAAACTAATGGGAAAAATATATTGGAACGGACGAAAATTGCAAAATGAGAAATTTATAGGGGGTCGGAGGAGTAATAATTATCTTATAATATGCATGATTTAAAATTACAATGTCAAGTATTAATTTTCCTATATATTACTCACTACGTTTCAAAAGACATAGTGATTTGCTTTTCCAAATTTTGATGTGTAAATTAATTATTTTTAAGAGAATGAGCCTTCCAATATAAAAAAAAAAAAGTTTGATCTATCAAATAAATATTTATTTTATATTGAATTTTATCAATATTTATATAAAAAATTTAAATAATTTTTATACAGCAAAACTTTATGATTATCAATACTAAAATTCATTAATATATTTTTAAAACTTTTATTTTTTATTATATTATGAAAATATTATATACCATAAATCTTAACTCTTACTAAATTTCACGTAATACACGGGAATTCACTTTATTTAAAAATAGAATAATTTGTGATTGGATTTCATATATGGAGTTTAACTTGGTTAATCTTTTGGATAATTGAAAACACATTTATTTAATCCAATTACTATCCAATTTCTTATGAGTTGTTTGTTATCATGTGTAGATAGTGATTCACACCTCATCTTTGTAAAATTCTAAAAAAAATCTGTCTTAATTCGTCTACTTGAAAAAAATATTGAATATGCAAGTAAAAAAGAATTTACAATGAGACATAAAAAAAAAGAAATATCAATTATTATTCAAATTATTTTATATCTGCAAGAATATGCATGAGTCGAATAAAAATATGATTAAAAATACTTTATATTTAACACAAGAAATAAAAAATTGAAAATTATTTTCAGGACTTTTTATATTTTTACAAACTAATGTCAATAAATTATCATTAAATCAAATAATAAAGTAATTCTTCAATATATTTCTTATTATTTTGAAAAAAATTAAAAAAAATTTACATTTTGGACAGAGAATTTTTTATTAGATAAGTATATAATTTATTCCAATAATATATATATATATATATCTGACAAATAATATTATATTTTATATAATATTAAAATTATAAAAATATAATATATGTGAAAGGGTTTGAAATTTGTACCTTAATGGAAAAAAAAATTAAACCACCTAATTTATATTGATATAATATATGATAATTTCAAAAAAAAAATGGTGAAAAAATCTTGGATCCAATTTGGCCCAAAATTTTATTATTATATATGTGTAGATCTTTTTCCATATTCCCTTCCTTTTGTAAATGACTGATTATAAATGACAATATATAGGATTTTCCGAAACACTTAGGGGATTCGTGGACAACAAAACTTGTGTTGCTAGTGACTGGTTTAAAGGCCACATGAAAAGAACCGGTGAGTGCATGTTTTTTTTTTCTTTTAAATTTAATTGAGTATATTAATAAAGCCCCTCATGTTTGAGTAAGTTACTAAAATACTCCTTTGGAAAGATTAAAAGAATAGTTTGACTGATAAGTAATGTAAAATTAAAAATCAATCAATCGATACTGTCACGCCCCAATTTCATAAATTTCAAGCAAGCTGAAATCTATTTTTTTTATAATATTTAGAAACCATTTTCAGAGCGTGACTAAATTTAATTCTAGAATAAAAAATTTCTTTTAGAAAGTCTAGTACTATACATTTGTAAAATAAAACTCATGACTTAAATAATATATAACTCTAAACATATTAAGTATAAGCAACTCAAATAAGCAATCACACACGTAAAGTCTTGCTAATTCTATTAAGGATGCTAATTTTATCAGTATGCAACTTAAACACTAATACATGAATTATGCCGAACTTGTAATTTATTTAATTTAACATAAAAATTTTATATTATTCCAACTAGTCCTAATTCTTGAAAACAAAACATACGTACATGAAAGAATTCAATTTATTTCTTCATCGCCACTATTATAACTTAAAGAAAATTCATGCAATGTCAAATAAAATTCAATCTCAAGTTCCCCCATTTTCATATACATATAATCCATAATCAAATAAACATACATCTAAACAAACAATTCTATTAATTAATACTCCCTCCGTCCATGATAAATGGTCCACATTGCCTTAAATGGTCGTCCACAATAAATGGTCTATTTACCTAAATGGAAAACTTACAATCATTATTTTCATTTTTTTATACACATATACTCACTTTTACACATCACATCAAGTATTTTTTTAATAATTAAATATTTTTTTATACTAATACACTCACTTTTACACATCAACATCAATTCTTCTTAATAACCGTGAATTGCCAAGGTAGTCCAATTTTTGTGGACGGAGGGAGTATGTAATTTCTCACGACATAATTATTTAACATAATAAACCTATCACATATGCCTATTTATTTTAATCTAATTTCCTAATTTTTATTCGATAACATGGTAGTACTATTACATATAATTCATTTTCTACGTGTCAACAATAGATAGCACTCTTTCATTTTCAAATCAATGACAGGCACAATACGCTCAAGGCAGTATACATTTGTATCGTAAATGATACATTTCATGACACACATCATACATTCGTATATTCACATTGTTACAAGTTTACGTATATTATAATGCACATTTACCCTCGCTTTTGCGACACTATTATGAAATTTAATGAAATGCCTGCAAATTCATAAAACATGATAGCATAATTCTTATCATATGAAACCACAAATTCCAGGATATAATCATGTATAATTTCAGTTATTCTTTCATACATTTAATACTAACATAAAATGTCAAGACATCTGTCAAAACATTACTAAACTCATACATTTCACATCTAAAATCAAATATTCGTCTTCATAACATAATAGAGCGAAATAACACTATGAAATCAATCGCAAGGAAAAACTATGAAATATCCAAATAATCATATATCACACATAATTGAAAGATTCTGGCCAAAATTAAATACTCCCTCCGTTCCGTAGGAATTTGCACCATACGGGACGACACATTTTTTAAGAAAAATATATTTTATATATAAAGTAGTGACATATGGGTAAATATGTTCATATGTTTGTGAGTGTGCACGTAAATCAATGTTTCCTTT
Organism: Prunella vulgaris; assembly: GCA_026898435.1. Classification (NCBI taxonomy): domain Eukaryota; kingdom Viridiplantae; phylum Streptophyta; class Magnoliopsida; order Lamiales; family Lamiaceae; genus Prunella; species Prunella vulgaris. Next base: position 220,070 of record JAPKLY010000559.1, read on the forward strand.
TTTTAATAGTGTGCAAATTTGTGTGGGACGTCAAAATAATGAAAGTGTGCAAATTCATGTGGAAAGGAGGGAGTAATTAAAACTGGCCGGTTTTCATACATACAAAGAAAATATTTTTCATTAGCAAATTTCATACGCCACATTAAACCAATTTCATACATTTAAAAAAACTTTCGCATACATTATTTAAATAAAAAGACGTGCTATTTTTACATTGCAATTAGATATCAAGCATCAATTCTAAAATAAAAGAAAATTAACCAACTCATGAAATTATCCAGAAACTATTGATACCATGATGCTGCCGAACAAGATATACATATATTAATATTACCCGATTAATATATTAACATACACTTCCCCATTTTAATGAAGTACACGGCAATATTAACTAAATAAATCATACATCACTTGTAAAATTATACTTGAAATTCGTAAAAAAAAATTAACATATTGAAATCATGAACTGTCCCTCCTAACATTGAAATTCCACCATTCATGCGAAAATAACAAGTAACATACTAAAATAGAAGGCTAGTTCAGCGTGCAACATAAAAGTAAAATAGAATACTTGGTTTAAGAAATGTCAAGCAAAATGCGAAAACATCTTCTTCAAGTCTTCATCCCGCACCATCTTCCACCTCTCCATCACTCGTATTATCTGAAAAATGATTTGGAAAGGGTAAGCAACTTATAAAATTATTCAATGGGCGAATGAGTTTCCGTTCCTCCTCGTATAGGATACGGTATCACACGTTTCTCTTCGTACAGGATACGGTATCACCGTTCCTCTTCATAAACCTCGTAAATTGCATAGAAAATAATCATCTCAAACTCAAATTAAAATTATGAACTCATACCGTTCACCAATTAAATCCCCACCTTTGTTTTAAAAGGTTTGATTGAATGTTGAAATGGTGCAAGATTGGACGTCCTTAATCCTTCCTCTTCCTAGTGACAAAATGGCCGTGGCTTTAACCTTATAATGGCAGAATTAATATACTTCTTTATGACTTGGTAACCCACTCAAGAATTTTTCGCAATTTAAATCAAACCAATACGACTTTTTTTTTCTCGATCAGTAAGTAGTTCTTGTAATTATTTTATGGGGTAATTTTTCAAACTATATATTAGACAAATTTCAAGGGTTTTTTTTTCGTAATTACCCTTAAAATTTCATCTATTAGCTAATGTATTAATTGAGTTGCATGATTATCAGATAACTACACAGAGTATCTGTTATTTCTCTCACATTTCATTGGAGATATACACCAGGTATTAAAATTAAAAATTATAACTAATAGTTTTTACCATATTAGAGTTTATATAAAATAAAAACTCTACTTGTTCAGCCTCTACATGTGGGGTTTAAATCTGATAAAGATGGGACTGAGTTCGAAGTTCAATGGTACGGAAAACAAACCAATCTTGACGAAGTAAGTTCCTCTTTCGTAACATACTTATTTTTAAAACTTTGATTTTTAAAATCATTAATTAAATCCCAATTAATTCTAACAAATCATAATTAATTAGTGTATGATCGATGTTGTTTTAATCATTAATGTTGTTGAAAACATTTTATTTTACAGGTTTGGGATGAACTAATCATTAAGAAATACAAAGAAGAACTGTTGAGCAAGAAGAAAACTTTGATTAGTGAGCTTGAGAAAAAAATGGCGGTAATAATCTCAATCACTCGCTACTACAGATTTACACTTAGAGAAATAATAATTCTCTAAATGAGAAATTTACTTAGATAACTTTCTTTTAGAGAGTTCTTATTAGAGCAATAAGAACTCTCTAAGTGTAAATATGTAGCAGCAATAGATTAACTTCAAACAAACGTCGAAACCGCTTAACATGCATGTTTGTTGTTTTTTAACAGATTGACTGGGCCCACGAAATCCCACGATGGGAAGCTTGCCGACAGACAGTTTGTTCAAAAGAGTAATTAGTTTATAATTATTTATTCTAAAAAAAAATTTAAATTTATAAAACGATTTATTTTACTACCTGTTGCTTGCAGTTATGCAGATGAATCAATCACCAATGCATGTTATGTTGCGTACGAGAAGATTGCAGGAGGCAAAAAATTTAAGATTGTGAGAGGCTCGAATCTGAAGGGTAAATACTATTTAATGATATAAATAAAAAGTTAATTATTTTCTAGCCGTGTAATTTTTATTGGATGATTTACATATACATTCAAGAAAATTACTATATATTCAAAATATTTGCACAAAAACATATTTCTTTTTCTACACAGAAGCACTTTTTTTTTTCTTCACAACACCTATTTATAAATATAGTGACTTTTTTGAACCTATATGTAAGTCACCGATTTTTATTTACTTTAATTAAATTGATCTAATCTTGTGCAGATGACTATTTCGATAAAACTAAGCTAGTTGTGAAGAAGCTTCTCGTCAAGAGCGGTGTACGGTTAGCCGCGGTTCTAAATCGGTTATTTCACTGAGAATTAATTCCATGGATGTTGTTTGGGATTTCTGATAGTAATTACTTAGCTAGAAAATGAGTTCAAATCAAATGTTATGCTATCCTATATTAGTATATATTTTCCCCTTGTTTTGACCTTTGAATTGAAATCAAATGTTATGCTATCCTATATTAATTAATTAATTAGTATATATTATTAATATCCTTTCCTTTCCCATTAATAGTATTAGTTTTTATATTTTTTTTAGCGTGTGTGTCATACTCATTTCTTTAATAATTAAATTTTTTTGTTTGGTCCTCAACATAAGGAATACTAAAGAAAAATTTCTGTCTTTAATTTTTTATTATATTTACGTAACTTGTCATAGCTAATTTATTGATGCTGCCCTTTATGTTTGTTTTTCATATTACAAATTTATGGTAAAATTGCACCAATTTCAGTGTATAATTGACATATCAAAATATTATTTTCTATTAAAATATTCATTAAAATTATTTATAATTGAATTTATTTTAAATTTAGTGTACCTTATAATTTAAGTGTATTTTGAAAATTATTTCTACTATTATGGAAAAGACATCTTGCTATTAATAAAAAGTTGTTCTTTGTTTAATTGTAATAGAATAACTTTTTTATTAATAGCACTTATTAAAAAAATTGTACATAACTTTTCAGGAATAAAATGATAACTCTTAAAGAATGCAATTGAATTGCATGATGCACATAAAATTTACTATTTATCTTAAATTTTTTAGTAAACTTTTTGTATAAATATTAACTCCATTTCTATTTAAAAAATCAACTAAGCTATTTTTTTTATATACTTCATAATGTATTTTATTTTATTAAAAATGATTCAAATTTTGATATAAATTAAGTTCATACAACACTCTTTTAGAAATTTTTACCACCAAGAAATATTTATCAGTAATAGTGAACAAATTTCATAAAAGATATATTCATTAACTACAATTTATTTTATTTTTTATATTTAATTTAGTGTATTATAATAAAAAAATCTTATTACATTTTCTTTTTAACATTAGTAAAGGGAAAATTTTGAAATATCCACTTTAATAAATTTAAAATTTATCTAACATGAGTATAATAAATATTTAAATTTCTATCATTACTCATTTCATGCTAATATTTATCAACATATATATTCAATCGTGCACTACAATGGTGAAGTAGGAGTAATATTTATCATTAATACATAGATGTGATTTTTTTTTTGTCCCATAACTTCTTATATGTTCATTTTCGATTCTAATGAATTTTACTTTATAATTTTAATCACATAACTTATTATGTTGTCCATTTTTTGTCCCAAAAAAATTAGCTTTTTTTGTTGTTCTCATATTTTATGAATTTTTCAATTTTGATCTCATTTTTACTAAAAAATTAAATTATTTAATTTTGGTCCCATTTTTTGTCAAGGGTTCATAAACTCTTTTTCTTTATTTGATTACTCGTACAACTCTTAATAGTGGTTTTCCACATCTGCACAAGCATTGCAGAAGAAAGCCTATATTTTCTTGGCTATGTGAGTTGGACAATCTAAAAATTTTTGCGACCAAAATTTAAAAATTAAAATTTCTGAACTAAAAGTAAATACTGGATAAGTTATGGGACCAAATAACACACACACTCTCCCTCTCATACACACACACACACATATATATATATATATATATATGTGTGTGTGTGTGTATATATATGGTGTGACATTGATAATTAATCTTGCAATTCTATAAAAGTGTTGGGTAAACAAGATGTGGGATGATCTTGTTGAGCATATTTGGGTGGAGATTTTGGTGAAATTGCCGGTGAAATTGTTGGTCGTGGTCAGTAGTGTGTGCAAAGCATGGCGATCTCTCATCAGAAGACCATTCTTCATATCCGCTCATCTCTCAAACGCTGAAAATCAACTTCTTCTTCTTGATCCCGATTTCTGTATGGTATTATCAAAAACAGGACACTTCCGCATCAATTCTTCACCGGAATTTATATGCCCCTTCGAATGGGGGGACATTGATGTTGATATAGTTGGATCATGCGATGGCCTCGTTTGTATTGCGCCGCTCAACAGCGAATTGTTGCCTGTTGTAATATGGAATCCTTCAATCAGAAATCACGTGGTTTTACCCAAACAGCATGTCCATGAGCATATGATTAAGAGTCTTGTGTTTGGATTTGGGGTTGGTAACAATGTTTACAAGGTTGTGAAGATTCTTTACCATGATGACGATGAATGTGGCTTTGTTATTCCTCCACAAGTTGAGGTTTTCTCCCTCGGAAGTGCAGGGAGATGGCAAGCACTGAGTGGACTTGATGATGTCATTAAGGTTTATACTCCAGTATCATGTAGAGGTCCTATTTTCTTTAATGGGTTTGTGCATTGGATTAGCTATGAGCCAATATGTAAAAAAGACGGCAAACATATTCCGAGAACGATGTTCCCTAGTTATGATGATCTAATTCTTCGTCATACGATTTTGAGATTCCATGTTGGTGATGAAGTTTTCAGTGAAATAATGTTGCCAGAGGAGTTGGAGTGGGCATCTGGACTAGAATTTGAGTTTTTCATGATTGGGGAATCACTTGGAGGTATCAGAAGTAAATCACGTAGGGATATAATGATGGAGGAAGTTTGGATGATGAAGGATTATGGTGTGAAAGAATCGTGGACTAAGTTATATACGATTGATCCTGTAATTGATCATTATTTTCACGTAGTTAATTTTTGGGGGAGCGGTGAGGTTATATTATCCATTGGAGGATATCATCGGTTGGTTACGTATAATGCACAAACTAAGGAGATTAAACAAGTAGAGGTTTTCGGAGAAGAAGGAAATTTTAACGCCTACGACTATAAAGAAAGTCTCGTCTTGCTCGGAGGATATTCTAACCATTAAATAAAGTCCCACAAGATCATTATAATCTGCAGAATATCGATTCTACAGTATTGAACAATATTAGCACGAACGACCGTACACTTATTCAATTAAAGTTCATATATATGACCATTATTAAAGTACATATGATATTAAAATATATGTGTTATCAGAAAAGGTATTACTCCCCATCTCAAAATATTTGCACACTTTTTTTTAGATGTTCCACATCGATTTGCCACACTACTAAAAGAATTGATTTACATATTGTAATACTGATCACTTGGTTATAATAATTATAATAATTAACATAACAAATAATTAAACATAACAATTGACATACAATTAATATAGCAATTACATACCAACTAACATAATTAATTATAATAATAATTATAATAATATATATATTCCCCTTGTTAAAAGGTTGAATTGAAATTAAATAATTAATAAAACTAAAACTTGATGACATTGATGAGACCAAGAAGCAAAGTTTAGGCGGAAATCCCCAGTTCTGTGGGGGTGATGAGAGAATTAAGTGAAGTGAAAACAAGACGTAATTAAAATTGCATCTGCGGATTAATTCGTATATATTATTAATTAATTAATTAATGGCTTCAGTGTCCTTAAAATAAATAAAATTGGAGTAACCCTCCTGTACACTAATTACACAGTGCAACTCATGTTCATTTTTTAAAAGTTACACAATATTTTATTACTGAAAAATTGCACAAATTATTATTGAAAAGTTACACTATAAAATATACACTTTTCAATAATAACATGTGTAACTTTTTATTAGTATTTTGTGTAACTTTTAAAAAATGAACTTAAGTTGGACATGTAACTGATGCATACAACACTAATACAAAAAATTAATGGCTTCAGTGATGATAATGCATGATCTGGGAATTATGAGTTGACCACCCTAAACCGATCCCATATTTAACTTTCCCCTAATTTCTTCTTCAATTATTGCCATTATTTGCACCATCCTCTCTCTGGGAAAAAGAAAAATAAAAAAGGCTTTCTAATTATAGTCATTAATTTTCGCAAATTACAATATGATCTAAAATTTTGAATCTTGCTAAATAAAATCTCTATTCAAGAATTTTTCGCAATTTAAATCAAACCAATACGACTTTTTTTTTCTCTATCAGTCAAGTAGTTCTTGTAATTATTTTATGGGGTGATTTTTCAAACTATATATTAGACAAATTTCAAGGTTTTTTTTTTTGTAATTACCCTTAAAATTTCATCTATTAGCTAATGTATTAATTGAGTTGCATGATTATCAGATAACTACACAGAGTATCTGTTATATCTCTCACATTCCATTGGAGATATACACCAGGTATTAAAATTAAGAATTATGATTAATAGTTTTTACCATATTAGAGTTTTATCAATTATATAAAATAAAAACTCTACTTGTTCAGCCTCTACATGTGGGATATCAATCTGATAAAGGTGGGACCGAGTTCGAAGTTGAATGGTACGGAAAACGCACCAATCTTCACGAAGTAAGTTCCTCTTCAGTAACATACTTATTTTTAAAACTTTGATTTTTAAAATCATTAAATCTCAATATTTCTAACAAATCATAAGTGTATGCTGTTGTTTTAATAATTAAAAAAAATGATTAAGTAGTAAAAATATCGAATCCAAAGAAGACGTACGAGTACGATGTGGTCCTAAAATCGTGTGTTAGCATGCTATTAATTACAATGGCAAGTTTGATAATTTTTTTTAAAATTAAAATAAAGTAAGAATAATTAACTAAGAAAATAAGTAGACATTCTATGAAAGTGAAAATGAAAAGAAAAAAGGGAATGCTCTTGATTCTATATATTCATTATGTCATTATTGAGAAGATATATGTCGACCCTAAACTTTGTGTAGATGATGTTAGCAAAGAATTAATACATTTAGAGTAACTTTATAGGGTCGTCTATCCTTTTCTATCTGGTAATATAGCTTCGAGGTATTCTCTTAGGACGTGTTTTGTTTGATGGACTAAATAGTCAATCCTCCAAACACAGGATTATTCCTGTCAAAACACGCCCTAAGGGTTCATTTGGTTCAAAAGATAACATTATCTATTTTGCCAAAACATGCACGTTATTTTTTAACAGAAAAAGTGGACCCGCGAAATCCCACAATGGGAAGCTTGCCGACTCGACAGTTTGCTCAAAAGAGTAATTAGTTTATAATTATTTATTCTAAATAAATTTTGAAAATTAATTATGAAATGATTTATTTTACCACCTGTTGCGTGCAGTTATATATGCGGATGAATCAATCACCAACGCATGTTATGTTGCGTACGAGAAGAGTGCGAGAGGCTCACAATTTAAGATTGTGAGAGGCTCAAATCTCAAGGGTAAATACTAGTATTATATTCCCTCCTATTTAAAATAAATGACGTCCTGACATTTAACTATATTTACAAATTATATGTCGTACGTTTATATTCTTTTAAAGCAAATTCATTTTTTTTTTTTTTCAATTTACCCTTAAAAAATAATAAAATATATAAATAGATATGTGCTCTATTAATATTTGAAAGTTAATTATTTTGCCTGTAAATTTTATTTACTTTAATTAATTTAATCTAATCTTGTGCAGATGAATATTTCATAAAAGCTAAGCCAGTTGTGGAGAAGCTTCTTGCCAAGAGCGGCGTACGGTTGGCCGCTGTTCTGAATCGGATATTTCATTGAGAATTAATGATCTCCTGGTGTGGGTCCCTCCATACTTTCAACTGAATAATTCTGGAACTATATATTTAATTAATTAATTATATATGCTTATGATGGATGGATGGATGTTGTTTGGGTTTTCTGCCATATATGCAAATTTCAGATATATAGTAGACTGAGTGATGATATATATATGAACTATAAATTATCTTATGATCTTAACTTGTGATGATGATGAACTAAGCTAGAAAATGAGTCTGACTTTTATTTATATATATATATATATATATATATATATATATAGGAATGCAGGATCGGACTCGATGTATTAAGGATATGGTGGATCTTTTGCTCAACACAGATTGAGGATTACTGAGGACGTCTATAGTCTATGAGATTAATGATTAAGCCGTATTGTATCAATAGTGTCTCACGGACCTTTTCCAAAACAAATTGGCCTAAGTAATCATGCATCTATGAATTAACCTGAAAAAAGGATTTATGCCCACAAACGCCTGCGCCTTCACTCGGCATTACGGCTAAAAGGCTACCCCACACGGTTAACTCATAAATCAGAGAACTTAGACAAGCAAGTTTTAACCTTAAAGACACATCTCGATACGTGTTGGACAGAATCATAACTCATAGATATCACTAGACAACTCAAACCAATCGGTCGAAACCATCACTACCTTTGATACATCGAATATGATAATACAATCACATGTTATAACAGCACATGGAAAAGTAGAGTATGAAATCCTAGATCATTGATTCAATACGAATAACTTAGCCGACCATTAAGGCGGCGAACCAACAAAAATAAATATTAAAACAGAAAAATAAAAAGGTAGAATACCTTTTACTGAGCCAAGGCTTGAAAAATTATTAAATGCTTAAAAGATTACAAGTTTTTACAAGAGGGGAGCTAGAGAGAGAAAGAGGGGGCGAGCGAACTCAAGCTTAGCTAAACTAGAAATGAAATGCGCATATATATAGAGGAGGAGCCGGACATGAGACCCGGACTTCAACCCAAAAATTAAAAGTATGAATAGTAAAAAGTTTGAATAGTAATTTTACTATTCATGAACAGTACTTTGTCTGGTGAGGTCAGCAATGACATAAGCAGTGACATAGGCCTATGTTTTTTGGCGAAATTTTAACCTGCCATGATGGATGCTTGTTTTTCGAGGAGACTTTTAGTCTTGAGGAAAACTTCACAAGCTCTGATATTGTGATCTGCAATTCTGTGGTTGAGGATTAATCGTTCATTGATTTGAATGAACCTATTGATTCCTCCAATTTGCTTTGGTAAGATTTTGCAATAATTTTTTCCCTTTATCTCGCGGAGATTATAATCACTCATCAAATGGAAAGGGGTGTTCCAGATGTCGGAATCATACTCAGATTTTCTGAGGTAGTTTTTTCTTCTGGCATCTTCAAGGATTTCCATCTTGTTATCTTTTGAATCTCTCTATAAGAGAGTCCTTCAGTATATCGAAGCTTTCTTGAATGGAGATATCAAGTCCTTCATTGGGGTCTTGGGCATCCTGTAAATCGGAGTTAGATGCCATTGTTGAGTCTGATTTTGAATCAGAAATATCTTCACCCTGGAACATATTCTTTTTTATTTGATCTATATAAAGATTAATAATTTTTTCTCGGGGAAATATTCCCTCATATTTTTTTGAATATTCAAGGAAAGGAGAAAGAGACTTGGTCTCTTGTTGCTCAGAGTCACATTGGATCCTGTTAATAACGGATTTGATCCGATCAATATTTTCTTTAATAGGAGATTCATTGGAATCTCTGGGAACAATACTTAGGTTGTTCCAGAATCGAGACATATGTACCCTGTAAAGACAGGGGGTCCCGACATCAGTGAAGCCAAATTCTGGCCTCCATTTCCAGACCCAAGGGATGCTGGAATTAATAAAGAAATGACAAAGAACTTGGTCTTTTGTCTGATGAGTCTTCATATAAGAAGTTGCAATAACATAGTCTTGAAAAGTAGGATTGACCTCTGGAGGCAGAATATCTGCTGAGGCACCAAAAGTACTCCACCAAGAAATAAACCAGTTGGGGAGTGGTGATTTTGCAACATTGTCACAAATCTTGATAAGCCACGTATGAGTATGCTTATCATTTTGGTAAAATAAAGTTTTTTGAAAACTTTCAACATAATCCCAATAATTGTAAAGGAATTTGTTGCCATTTGCTTCATTGATAATTATTTTTTCTGAAAAAGAAGCAGTTCCCCATTAATGGATGGAAATAATTTTTTTAATGATAAACTTAGAGTAAGAAATATTTTTACCCTTTTCGGGATAGTGAGAAATATCAACACTTCCCAGACTTGAGAGAATATTCTCAAAAAACCCTCTGGTTTTATAAGGTTTAGCATCCCAAAAATTATTTGGAATGTACTTAGACATCAGAGTCCATGGGGACTCTTTAAGTTTCTCATCACCTTCTTCGAGAATGATGATTTGTTCCCTCTTTGAGGAATCAAAGTAAGTATATTCCTTCTTGGTAAGAGAGGCATATGAGCCTTCTTCCTGTTGTGTTGAAGAAATATCATCAACCTGGGTTTTACCCTTTTGTTTCAAGAACTCTTGGAATTCTTGTTCAAGGTCATCTCGATTTTGAGAGGAGCCAATACCAGAAATGTTCTGGTGGATGAGAGTCTTACTACCCCTTTGTATAATAGGGGGTCGTGATCTTCCTCCCCTTCCTCTATAAGAGGAAAATGGGGTCCTGCCGGAATGGCTCATTCCTGAAATCATGAAATATATTCTCTTGTTAGAAAATCAGGAAGATGATTATCTTTTCCCTGCTTATAGATTATTTTGAAATCAAAGTAAGCAAGATGGGATTGCCATCGGGCAAACATTTGTTTGGACACATTGTGTTCAAAATCTTTTTCAAACATAAAAGAAGCGGCTTTACAATCAGTTTTTATTATAAAATGCTGATTATAAAGATCATCTTGAAATTTTAGAACACATTTTATAATGGCTAAAATTTCTCTAGCAACCACAGAATAATTTTTCTGTGAATGATTCCACTTACCAGAGTAGAATCTAATGACATATTCATTTTTATTTTGTGGATTAACTTGTTTAAGGATTCCTCCATAACCAATGTCAGAGGCATCGGTTTCCACAGTTTTATCCCATAGGGGATTGGCAAGCATAAGGCAAGGAATATGCTTTAATTTATCTTTTATCCTGATGACTGCTTGAGTGTGATTATCACTCCAAGGAGTAGGATTCTTTTTTAATCTATCATATAAGATAGCAGTATCTTCTGCTATATTTTTAATATAAGAAGAAACATAATTAAGACTTCCTAGAAATCTTTGTAACTGAGTTTTATCAGTTATGACATCAGGAAATTTACTACCAAATTCAATGCTTCTTTGGATCGGGATAATATTTCCCTTTTCAATAATATGACCCAAAAATTTTATTTTGGTTTGAAATAAAACCATTTTTGATTTTGAAATAACTAAGCCATTTTTAATGACTATATTTTTAAACATATCTAGATGTTTAAAATGTATTTCTATATCTTTAGAAAATACTAAAATATCATCAATATAAACGATAATGAAATCACTATAAGGATTAAAAATATCATTCATAATTTGCTGAAATTCAGAAGGGGCATTTTTAAGCCCAAAAGGCATTACCGTCCATTCATAGTGGCCGAAAGGAACATTAAAAGCTGTTTTGTAACGATCCTTAGGATCGATCTGAATTTGCCAAAATCCAGACTTTAAATCAAATTTTGAAAATACTAGTGCATTGACTAGTCTATCAAGCAAATCCTTTTTATTAGGAATATGATGGCGAATCCATTTTAAAACTTTGTTTAAAGGTTTGTAATTGATTACTAACCTAGAAACACCACGTTCTTGCTCTGAATGTTTATTAACATAAAAGGCAGTGCAAGACCAAGGAGATTTGGAAGGAACTATGAGTTTCTTTTGTAAAAGAGAAGATATTTCTTTTTTACATAATTCTAAATATTCAGAATTCATTTGACAAGGCCTTGACTTTGTAGGAATCTTGTCTTCAGAAAAACTTTCTTCATAGGGAAGAGAAACCATATGTTTCTTTCTTTCCCAAAAAGCATTTGGAAAATCATTGCAGATTTTTAAAGAAAATTCTTTAAACAAGAAACCAATTTTTTCTTGTAATTTAGGATTATTAATCCTTTCTTCAATAGTAAAAGAATTTAATTCATTTTTAAGAAAATTTATTTGGCAATTCCTTTGATCAATCTGATCACGAATTTGATTTAAAACCTTAAAAATGGGTTTTGTAACAAATTCTAAATTAACAGGTTTATTTTCAAAAATACCTGAAATACCTTTGTCATCTACCTTAATGGGATAGATGCTGTAGATAAACGGGAGGCCAATAATTATTTGGCTAGTAATGTTTTCTGCAATAAGAAAATCATTAGGAATGCAAACTTTATTAGTGCAAACATAGGCATTCTTTAATTTATAAGAAACTTTTAAACTTCCTCCTCCTGCATGAGAAAGAGCTTGAGTAGTTTTTTCAAAAAACTTGGTGGGAATTATTCCCATTTGGATGACACTAACATCCGCACCACTGTCAATCATAGCAATAAATTCTCTTTTGTAATAATTGTTTACTAAAAGAGAGATTTTTACATACCATTTTTTAGATAGAATGATATTAATATTAGAAAGATGATTATCAATCAGGCAATCTTTTGGAGAGCTTGGCTCACCAATCTCTATTTTTGTTTTTCCTTTTTCCCATTGGGAAAGACGAAAGGAAAACTCAGAACTTTGTTCTTGAAGAGATTTAACACTAATTTTGAGATTTTCAATCTCTTTTGAAAGATCCTTGATAGTAACAGGATTGTTTTCTACTTCTTTTATTTTAAGAAGTTTGTTAATATCATCCATGTTATAAAAATTTCTATCAATATTTTTAGAAAGATCATTCTTTTCTTTTTTGGGAGGAATATCCCCAAAATGGTCAATAATTTTATTGCGTAGATCAAAATCTTTGATTTCTTTGAGAAAATCCATAATATAATGATTATCAATAACATTAATATTTATATCTTTAAACTGACTCATAAGTTTATAAACTTCATCATCAGTTATCTCATTAGTATCTTGGATACAGTTGAGACATGGCTTACCCTGAAGGCAATTTTGACACTCATTGGCATCAAATTGACTTGAATCGGATAATGAAGAGTTTAACTCTTCAGAAGAATTACTAGATTCTAAATCGACATTAGAATTTAATTCTGAATTCATAACAATACTAAGAAGAGTCTCTTTGAGAGGCTCATCAAGATCAAGATTTTTAATCTTGTCTTTTGCATAGCACTGGTTAGCATAGTGACCAGGCTTACCACATATGTGACAAATAATTTTGTCTAAATACTTTTTCTTTTGAAAAGATTTTTTAAAAGATTTTTTATTATTAAAATCTTTTTTCTGTTTTTTATCAGAAAATTTTTTCCTTCTTCGGAAATTAGGTTTATCAGTAAAATTATTTTTTCTTTTAGAAAAATTCTTTTTGGAACTTTCAATTCCAAATTGATCACAGAAAAGACCTAATTGTTTCTTTTCTAAGAGATTATCTCTTTTAAGCTGGTTTCGCAATTTTATCTCATTGCAAAGATTTAAACCTTCTTGGACACAAATACTAATGATTTGGCCAAAACTGTATGACGCGTAGGAAATAAAATTTGCGTCTTTTCGAAGAATTTTCTTGATTCTTTTCGCGAATAAATACGGAAGACCATCAACAAATTTGTTTTTCCAAATATCTTGGTTACAGTCAGGGATATCATAGATCCTAGACAAAAAAGTATCTTTATACCAACGAAAATCAGTAAGGGTTTTACACCTCATATTTAAAAGAAGTGTTTTGGTATTTTCAGAATTATTTGAAAATTTACCAGTAAAATGTTCTAAAATAGTAAGAACAAGAGAATAAACCGCATTGGGTTTAGCAGTATTATCTTCTATTTTAACCGAAGAGAATATCTCATTTTTATTATGGGGAGTAAGATAATTATCCCACCAGCCTTTAAGCTGTCCAGTAAAACCAACAGTAATGGCTTGTGCAGTTTGCACATCCTCATTACCACTAATTCTACAGGCAGAACTGTACATAAGCATACGATGGCATTGGGTGTAGATATATCTATCACTTCCACCATCTATATTCCATTCATAAATGGATTTACCAGAATAAGAGGTATTATAAAAATTTTCTTGTTCTTCATTGAGAACATCAATGGGAGTTGGTTTAGTATAATATCTAGACATAGTAGGCTTATCGGCCCATCTTATTTTATTAAGACTGCTTTCTCCAGACTCAATAGGTCTGTTATTCATATCATCTTGAAAATCATTTTCAATAGTGGAAATATGAAGTTTTCCAAAATTCTCAGTGATAATTTTTTCAAGATCAGAAATTGAAGCTTCAAGTTTAAAATCTTTAATCTCAATAGGAGATTGAATAGAAGGAATAGTTGAAACTATTGGATCTTCTTCTTTAGAAATATCAGTCTTAAGCTGATTTTTTATTTGAAAAATAAGAAGATCAATTTTCTCATGTAACGAAGCAATTTCTTCACTAAGGATTTGAAGAGAAAGATTGCAAAAATTATTTTGCTTAAAAATTTCAGAAATGTTATGTAAAACATCTTTTTCAATAATAGTTGAAAAAAGAGAGAAATTTAAAGTCTTTCCTTCCTTTTCAATTTGGAAAGGAATATTAGGAGGATAGACGGATTTTCGAATATCTCCTGAAGAAATAATTTTGTAAGATCTTTCTATAGTAGAAATTTGATCAATATAAAAGGTTTTTATAAACCAAGGAACAAAATAAAATATTTTGTTTTGTTTTTGACAAAATTCATAGAATTTGTCAACAAAATAAGATAATTCATCTTTTGGGAAAGAGTTGAAATACCAAGCTCTAAATTTTTCCCATTTTGGATCATAAAATTCTTTGTTGATATGGGCTCGATTTAAGGAGCCTTTAGTGAAATCTAAAATTGGTTCAAAAATCATTTTAAATCGAAAAATCGCATTCCGAAATTGTTTCGGGAAGTTTTTCACTATGAACAATATTATTTTTATTAACAATAATATTTTCATTTTCAAAATCATTGTTTTGATAAAACTTTTCTTCTTTTAGAGAAGAAGTAGAAACTCTTGAAGTAGAAGGAATATTGACTTCATAGTCAAGAGGTGAAAACAAATTGTAACCAGACATAGATCTGGTATAAGAAGAATTTCTTCTTTGGTTATTATGAAAACCAATATTAACGATATCATTATTACTTTGAGTAATATGGCGGAAATCACTGTTGAGTGAAGGAATTTTAGGAACAGAATGTTCAAGAATCCAGTTTTCTGGGAAAATAATCTCGTCCCATTTAATGGATCTACGAGTACTAACATTGGAATTTCCAAAGTTTGTTTCAATGAGAATAGTCTCGTTTTTATCCTTATCTACCCTAGCACAATTGGGATTAAGGGTGTTTAAGGGTTTGAAATATATGCGATAACAGATACACATAATTTCAGATCCTGGCATATAATTATAGCCATGAGTTTTAACATTTAATGTTAAAGCATCTAGAATATTATTGTCAGATAAAGACAAAGAAAGATTAGGAAAAGCGTTAAAATAAACGGGTCCTAATGCTAAACTAGACTCAATAATTCCCATGAGGGATTGTTTCCAGTTTAGGTTTCTACCATCTCTTAGAGTGGCTAGAAAACTTTCAGGTAACCCTTTAAGGGTTAAGGGTCTAAAAGCGACCTGAACACATCCAATATGGATGAATTTATAAGTCTTCATGAACGAAGAAACATCATGATAGTTTAATAATTTTAAAACAATTTCTTCCTCTTGAAGAGGAACTGAAGACTCAGTTGTTTTCACAACCTGTTTGAAACTAATTTTTTCAAAGAATCCAGTTTTATAAACCGTTTTAGGTTCAATTTTTGGAATACTCCATTTGTTGAGTAAATCAAGATTTTCAGGAATATCATATTCCTGAACCAAACTATTTTTCTCAATATGAGAAGAAATTAAGAGGTTCATAAAAATAATTATGAAATCGTATCGAATCAATAATCATCAGATAACATATCCCTACTATAACATGGCTCTGATACCATAGGAATGCAGGATCGGACTCGATGTATTAAGGATATGGTGGATATATATATATATATATATATATGGCCTTCAAGTGCATGTAATTGTGCCAATCAAATGTACGCATGCATGCATGGGAGGTTAATATAATCACAATTGGATAGGGATGGTCTACTCTGTTTGAGGGAATAGAAGGCCCACCATTTTGTCTTATCATACATATTAATTATCTCTTAAACTTTTGAATTAAATTCTTTTAGGTAATTTTATAAATACACCTATTATTTTTTTATAATTGCTAATTTCGTTATCCTTTCCCATTAAATTATTAATAGTATTTGTTTTTATATTTTTTTAAGCATGTTTGTCATTCTCATTTCTTTGAATTTTTTTGTTTGGTTCTCAACATAAGGAATACTAAAGAAAAATTTCTGTCTTTAATTTTTTATTCTAGTTACGTAACTTGTCATAGGTAATTTATTGATGCTTCCCTTTATGTTTGTTTTTCATATTACAATTTTAGGGTAAAATTGCACCAATTTCAGGGTATAATTGACATATCAAAATATTATTTTCTGTTAAAATATTCATTAAAATTATTTATAATTGAATTTATCTTAAATTTAGTCTTGTATATATAAGATGTACCTAGTGTATTTTGAGAATTATGTACTATTGAAAAGACATTCTGCTATTAATAAAAAGTTGTTCTTTGTTTAATTGTAACAGAATAACTTTTTTATTAGTAGCACTTATTAAAAAAATAGTACATAACTTTTCGGAAATAAAATGTTAACTCCTAAAGAGTGCATGCACTTGAATTGCATGATGCACATAAAATTTACTATTTATCTTAAATTTTTTAGAAGAAAATTTGTATAAATATTAACTCCACTTTTATTTAAAAAAATTAACTAAGCTATTTATTTACTTCACACAATATATTTTATTTTATTAAAAATAATTCAAAATTTGATACAAATTAAGTTAATATAACACTCATTTAGAAATTTTTACCACCAAGAAATATTTATCAGTAATAGTGCACAAATTTCAACAAATATATATTCATTAACTACAATTTATTTTATCTTTTATATTTAATTTAGTGTATTAGAATAAAAAAATCTTTATTACTTTTTCTTTTTAACATTAGTAAAGGGAAATTTTGAAATCTCCACTTTAATAAATTCAAAATCTATTTAACATGAGTATAATAAATATTTAAATTTCTATCATTACTCATTTCATGCTAATATTTATCAACATATATATTCAATCGTGCATTACAATGGTGATATAATATTTATCATTAATACATAGATGTGACATTTTTTGTCCCATAACTTCTTTTGTGTTCATTTTCGATTCTAAAGAATTTTACTTTATAATTTTAATCACATAACTAATTATATTGTGCATTTTTTGTCCCAAAAAAATTAACTTTTTTTATTGTTCTCATACTTTATGGATTTTTCAATTTTGATCTCATTTTTACTAAAAAATTAAATTATTCAATTTTGTTCCCATTTTTTGTCATGGGTTCATCAACTCTTTTTCTATATTTGATTACTCATACAACTCTTAACAGTGGTTTTCCACATCTGCAAAAACATTACAGAAGAAAGCCTCAATTTTCTTAGCTATGTGAGTAATGCACGGCCAAAAAATGTAATTTTTTAAATTTTTGTGAAAATTGAATTAATATTGGACAATCTAATAAGTTATGTGACCAAAATTTAAAAATTAAAATTTTAAACTAAAAGTACATACTGGATAAGTTATGGGACCAAATAACTTTTTTTCTCTCTCTATCTCCACACACACACACATATATATATATGTGTGTGTGTGTGTGTGTATGTTGTGACATTGATAATTAATCTTGCAATTCTATAAAATTGTTGAGTAAACAACATGTGGGATGATCTTGCTGAGCATATTTGGGTGGAGATTTTGGTGAAATTGCCGGTGAAATCGTTGATTGTGGTCAGCAGTGTGTGCAAAGCATGGCAATCTCTCATCAAAAGCCCCTTCTTCATATCCACTCATCTCTCTAACGCTGAAAATCAACTTCTCCTTCATGAGACTGATTTCTGTATGATATTATCAAAAACAGGACCCTTCCGCATCAATTCTTCGCCGGAGTTTATATGCCCCTTCGAATGGGAGAACAATGATGTTGATATTGTTGGATCCTGCGATGGCCTCGTCTGTATTGCGCCGCTCGACAGTGAATTGTTGCCTGTTGTAATATGGAATCCTTCAATCAGAAATCATGTGGTTTTACCAAAACAGCATGTCCATCAGCATATGATTCAGGATCTTATGTTCGGATTTGGGGTTGGTAGCAATGTTTACAAGGTTGTGAAGATTCTTTACCATGATGATGATGAATGTGGCTTTTTTATTCCTCCACAAGTTGAAGTTTTCTCCCTCGGAACTGCAGGGAGCTGGCGAGCACTAAGTGGACTTGATGACGTTGTTAGGGTTTATATTGATGGATCATGTAGAGGTCCTATTTTCTTTAATGGGTTTGTGCATTGGATTAGCTATGAGCCAATAAGTAACAAAGACGGTAAACATATTTCGAGAAGTATGTTCCCTGGTTATGATGATCTAATTATTCGTCATACGATTTTGAGATTCCATGTTGGTGATGAAGTTTTTAGTGAAATAATGTTGCCAGAGGAGTTGAAGTGGGCATCTGAACTGAGTTTTGACTTTTCCGTGATAGGGGAATCACTTGGAGGTATCAGAAATAAAACACGTAGGGGTATAATGATGAAGGATGTTTGGATGATGAAGGATTATGATGTGAAAGAATCGTGGACTAAGTTATATACGATTGATCCTGTAATTGATCATTATTATTTTCGCGTAGTTAATTTTTTGGGGAGCGGTGAAGTTATATTATCCATTGGAGGACATCATCAGTTGGTTACGTATAATGCAGAAACTAAGGAGATTAAACATGTAGAGGTTTCCGGAAGAGAAGAAAATTTTGATGCCTACGACTATAAAGAAAGCCTCGTCTTGCTCGGAGGATATCCTAATCATTAAATAAAGTCCCACAAGATCATTATAATCTGCAGAATATCGATTCTACAGTGTTGAACAATATTAGCATGAACGACCGTACACTTATTCAATTAAAGTTCATATATATGACCATTATTAAAGTACATATGATATTAAAATATCTATGTGTTATAAAAAAAGGTATTACTCCCCCGTCTCAAAAAATTTGCACACTTTTTTTAGATGTTCCACATCGATTTGCCACACTACTAAAAGAATTGATTTGCATGTTGTAATACTCACTTGGTTATAATAATTATAATAATTAACATAACAAATAATTATACATAACAATTAATATAACAATTACATACCAACTAACATAATTAATTATAATAATAATTAAACATATATAATAATTATAATAAATATAAATAAATTTTATACGGTGGGCGGCGGTGGTTTTGGGTTAGTTTGTGCATGTGTGTTTTGTGGTTTTGTTGCCCAGTACATATACTAGGTAAAAGATCTGGAGGTCACTAAATTACGTGGTGGCGGTCGCTAATTGTTGGACATTAATATCATAACCGTCCCCAAGAAACTTGTTAATGGCAGTGATTTCTTTGGCGGACACTATTCTACATTTTAAATTTGGCGACCGCCTAGACGATCGCTAATGAGGTGGTTCATTTTGCGACCACCTTCAGACGGTCGCTAAATATTGATTCATATTGATCTGCGCGCACATGATAAGTTTTGCAACTGCAAGACGATCGCTAATCTACTAAATTAGTGACCTTTAGCAAGGCGGTCGCTAAATCCGTTACATAAAAACCGTAAACTCAGTACTCATTCTTGAGTAGAGTGGATTACTTTTTCATTATGGGGGGATTATAGCTAGTTTTAGTTTTTGGATAAAAAGGAATAACTTTTTTGTAGTTGCAGTCTTTTTGTCTGGTTACTTGGCTTTTTAGCGTCTAGTCGTTAAGCAGATAATAGTCCATCAAACATTTTAGTTTTCACTCAACACGAAACAAAGGCAAGTTAAATAATTTTTTTGTCATATGTTCATCTTTTGTCCCAAAAAATTTAATTCTTAGATTTTGATCTTATACTTCTAGGTTGTCTAATTTTCCCATTTTTGTCGAGAAAGTAAATGTAATGTTATTTTTTACAATACACTGACGAGTGTAGTGGTTGAATTTGGGGCTTTTTGGTATATGATTTGGTTGCTAAAAAACTCTTTTTTGTTTGTTTTGTATTTTTTTAATTTATTTTTTTATATTATTAAAAGGCTAATAAAAAAATATTCCACCCGTCCCATAATTGTTTTCACACTTTCCTTTTCCGTCTGTCCCACAATTGTTTTCACATCCTATAAATGAAAACTATTACTTTAACAATTTATCCTCACAATCCAACTAATCTTA
Organism: Prunella vulgaris; assembly: GCA_026898435.1. Lineage (NCBI taxonomy): Eukaryota > Viridiplantae > Streptophyta > Magnoliopsida > Lamiales > Lamiaceae > Prunella > Prunella vulgaris. The sequence continues at coordinate 240,761 of JAPKLY010000559.1, forward strand.
TTATTTTAATAATATTACTTTACACAACACTTTACTCTTTCTTAAAAATTGTGTCATCCCAAAGATGAAAACACCTATGAGACGGAGGGAGTAATAAAATATCAGTAATAAAAAAAAAACACTTCCGTGCAAAAAAAAAAAATACTGCCGTGAAAATATTATGAACCAATTTGTAAATATAGTGATTTTTTTAAACTAATATGTAAAACACCCAAAAATAAATTCTATTATTCGATTTGTGTTTATTCTATTATATCAATTTAAAAATAATGTTTTTATTTCATAACAAACTATTGTTTAAAAAGATTATATTATGATTAGTTCTCAGTTAATTTTACTGTGGCAATCATTTGGGCAAAACGTGTCACTGATTATTGTCTAATTCTCATTGCATGAATCATGTTTTATCTTTAAAAGGGTACCAACTTCTTTACTCATTAGTATTGAAATTTGGCAAATTTATTGTTACAATTACAGCGGTGTTTTGAAAATACTTTACTCAAATAAGAAAAATGAAAGAAAAAAACTTGTCGGTATTTATATGCCCAATTGGTGAGGTGGTATATATAGGACTGCACATGCTGGTTGAGTAAAGAAATGATATTACCTGCAAAAGAGAGAGGTTGCTATCCAACAAGTACTGAGTCTAAAAATACACTAATAAATAATTTCATAGGATTAACTATTCAAAAGAACTGATGAAAAAAATAATAATTTGATTTGTGTACTAAAAAAATTGATGAATATTTTAATAGGTTTTTATTTTGGAGCATTTTTACATATTGGTTAAAAAAATATCATATACTCCCTCCGTCCCAGAGGAACTTGCAAGGCCATAAATGGAAATCCTTTTATAAACTTCACCCTCACAATATCTACATATTTACACAAAATGCCACTACTTTTTCACTTTTTGGGCCCACATTACACTCAATCCAACTAACTTCTTTACTTTTTACATAAAATTTTACCAAATTAACCCTCAAAACACTACTTTTTTTACTTTATTTCTTTTTTTCCTTAATTTGTGTGCCCTCCACCCCTTGCAAGTTGCTCCGGGACGGAGGGAGTATATTTTTTGTTTACGTAAAAATATAATTTTTTTTCACAAAATTAATTTGGATCAATCAAAATTGATTAGATAGGATTAAGACTCATTTTTTTTATTTAATATTATTTAAAAAATTAATAATAAAAATTCTATCAAAAATATATAAGTAAACTCAAAATATGATAAAAGAAAGACTATTATTATTAACTTCTTATTTCATTCCCCATAATTATATCTTATATAATCTTTATTTTTAAAGTAAACGGGCCCTTTGAAAAAATAAAATCCTATTAAATTATTTATCAGTTTTTTATAATACACTAGTCAAATTATTTTTTTCATCAGTTTTATTGGGTGATCTTATTAAATTACGTATTCATTAGTGTATTCATTTCTTCCCTCAATTAGCAAATGCAATTCTATTCAAAACCTTGCAATATTTTTAATTTAATTTCTTTCTTACACGTACGGTTCCCGCGATATCATGTCATTCTTATTGTTATTGGTTTTGTGCTCAAAAGTGATGTATGTATTAATTATATGTAGTGACTAATGATTATACACAAATCCCCAAATGTTATTCTCTCTCTCCCCAGAGAATATATTCTTGGTTGCACCTCTCTCTCTCTCTCTCTCTGGAAGTAGAGCTGCTAAAAATATATAACGCGCCTTCTCATGCATCATCCTAGTATCTGTGAAGTACAAACGATGGTGATGGTCATATATATATATGGAATATGGAATATGGAATATGGAATATGGAATATGCAATATACAAAAGTGTTGTTATGGGATGCATGCCTGTTTTCATCAATTAATTAATTAATGGTAGGTGGCACTTACTTCATTTATGCAATAAAATCCCATCAATAAGAACGGAGGCAGATAAAAATTTAGGACATGCATAAGTTCGTTTTATATATTAATCGAGTGTACTATTGTTGATTGACTGGATAGACTACGATTTTTAAAACAAAAAATTTAGATCAAATGTAGATTCACAAAGTTATATATTTGCATGATTATATATACCTTTTATATATTTAAAGTTCTTCTTTACAATGAAGTTTTCTTTTTTACCACACCACTTACCGTGTGTCATACTCATTTTTCATTTCAAGATATACAATTTTTTTTTACCACACTACTTACTGGGTGTCCTATTCATTTTCCATTTCGAGATCTGCAATTTGTATACTGAAGGTGGCTTTTAATAATAATAATTCATACATCAAAATGAAAAATTAATTGATTAATTAAATATTTGCTAAATTTAACCTTTTTTTTTTTTTTTACTTTGAGACAAAAATATCAAATTCAAAAGAGCCTCCGTTTGCCAATTACAAAAGTAATTAAGGCCTTTTAGCGGTGTTTTTTTTCCCACAAAACTAATTTGTATAGGATTAAGGCTTATTTTTTTGTTTAATATTATTTAAAAAAATTAATAATACAAATTGTATCAAATACATAAAAATAAACTCAAAATATGATTAAAAAAAACAGATGTTATAAATGGGTTTTTTTTATTATTGTAATTTTTGTTTTTTATTTATGAAAATACATTGCTTTTGAGTGTATTTTTCAAATTAAGTAAAAATGTGAAAAAAAGCATAAGGTGATTTCATGATATTAATAACTTTGATATGGATCATCGCACAAAATAATTATATATATATCTTCTCAAGAATTTAATAATGTTTATATTTAAGCATCAATTAATTTTAATTTTAGTTAGACTTATGTTATATATATACACACACATTACATATATAATAAAAGTGTTGTGTCAGTGTGTGCATGCATGTATTCTATGACATGGACTATATATATATATATTTAGATAGTGGGAGTATAAACATAAAACCTTCCCGTCACCCTACCAAACTAGAAACAAGAATAGAGTTAAAGTAAAAAATGTGAGAGAGGGAGAGACCAAACTAGAAACTAGAATAGAGTTAAATCAATATTGAAAGCTCAAATCAAGTAACTATAGTCGTTAAAGGCAAACTTGATTAAATTTTATGAGTAATATCATATATTTGTATATTTGTATATCATATATACATTTTGGATACTGGAGGTGGGTGAATCCATAATTAGGTTTATTAAATCATCGTGGGCATATAAGTCATTTACTGTATTATCATACATAAGTGTGTACTCCAAATACTTGGTGCATTTAACCTGGCCATGAATAAAACTTGTATCGAAATTTTCATTACATCTAATAGCCCAATTTTTTATTTAAAAGTTGGGCTCAATTTAATTGAAAGTCCACTCCATAAAATTATGCCAAAATTAGTAAATTTTTTTATTTATCATTTTTTGGTTTTTTTTTAAATATTGTATTTTTTATTTGTGATCATGGAATTAACGTGATTTTCAAATCTTTTATCAAAATAAGTAAAATCGTGAATGGTAATTACGATTTATAACTGTGCCATAATCGATGTTTGCTGAGATCATAAAGCGAATATGGCCGACACACCTACTTATAGCAATGATGATCAGGTGAAAAGGTAGCTAAGTGAATGCTTGTGTTAAGATTTAAATATGTGTGCACTAAGGTGAAGTGAGGTTTTTTTTGGGGTTACATATTTACCTAAGTGAGGTCTTTTTGGAAATTACATATTAAGGTAAAGCTAAACTACCAAATGAATCTTCAATTAATTATTAAAAATATATAAATAACACTTAACTAATATAATTAAATAATCTGTAAACACAGAATAAAATAATTTTAGCTAGATGAGTCTTTTTTGGATTATATTAATTAAAAGGAAAACAATATATAATACATATGTCGAGGACACTTCATTCTCAATTCCTACAAAAATAAAATTCTAAATTAAGTAATTAAACTTTAGTCTGCAGCATGCCTGAAACTTGAAATCTTCCTGACCAGATATTCTTTAAGTTAAAAGTAACACATAGAAAAATGTAAAATGATAGGCATCCAATTTTACTGCAGTATTTTTTTTAGTAATGCATTGTGTTGCTTTACTAATTCACAAGTCGCAGTAGAAGTAGTAAATTTTCTTCTCACAGTAAATAAAATTAGCACCAACATCGATCCCTCTCACTCTCACTCTTTATTAAAGTACTTTAAAATATTGAACCACATCTCTTTTATTGCATTCGTATACAAAATGTTAACATATGATGGTGTATATAATATAACACCCACCACCTACAATATTTAACCGTAAGCTATCCAAAATGTTTCATCTGCGCATTGCTGTTCTTTTTATTACTAATTGTTGTCTGGTATGCGGAGTCTTGGGGTGGGGCAAGCAGGCCCATCAAGCAATCTGCACGGTAGCTGAGGTAATTATTTAATTTCTATCTACAGTAACTTAATTATATATATATATATATATTATTACTTATTGTTGTCTGTTTTATTCTATATATGCAGTGGAATTTGAATGTAAATACTCATTCCAAATTGTCTACGTATTTGGGTGAAGATTTGGCGACTGCATGTTCATGGGCCGACTCTCAGGTCGGTAGATATCCCTGGTCAAAGGAGCTCCATTTCATCAACATCGGAGCGAATGATCGCCACTACAAGCACTCAAGTGAGTCGAAACAAACTTTTTTATTCTACTTCATATTTATATTTTTCGATAATGGAACACACATTTTTTTTTTACCTAGGGGATTGTCCCGACGAGAGATGTCTCGTGGGAGCAATCAAAAACTACACGGGACGCTTATCCGGTATGTTTTATAGTAAACTAATTAGCGTTCATCTGAATTTATAAAAACAAAATGTTTTAGCAAAAAAGAAAAAAGTTATAAAAAAAGAGCTATTTTTTCTAATTTGATTTTTTTTAAAATTATACAAGTACGTATTATTTCAGAACTTATTAAAAGTTATTTTTTTATTGGTAAAATTTATTATTTATTGCCCTGTTTGTTGAAAAAATATATTTAAATTTTGATTAGTTTTTGTTCATTCATCCTAGAGCCCATATTAGTAGCTCAATTTTTTATGGCCCATAGAGATGATACGCTACTTGAGGAAGTGCCCATGCAAATAGTTAATTTTTCTTTTTAAAGGTGACAGTATGTCTCTTATGAAATATTTATGAATATTATTAAATGTATTCACTGGTAGCATAACAATTTACACTGTAATTTTATGTTACAAATTTAAAAATATCAATGAATACTTAACAGTAAATATATCTAATGATGTTAATTGTATAAACTTGTTTATAAAGGCTACATAAAAATTAGAACTAAGTCTGGACTGCAACAGAAATGATTTGAAATCTTGACTGCAGCCAAAATCACCATTTTTTATTTTAATTAAAATTTTAGACGATTGCAAATTAAACTAACAACTTACTGATTTCAAATTTTGTAACATAACTGATAAAAAATGATATAATATATAGGATTGGTGCTACCTGGTAATATGGCGTCATCTCTAACTGCTTCTTTTGTTCGGATGTCCAGCAGTGAGTGCATATTTAAAAAAAAAAAAAATTCAAGTAGTTTTTAGCAATGTATATCCTTAAAATTTTATTTATTTATTGAATTTGTATGATTATCAGCAAATGCTGCTGAAGATATCAAGTTTCTGTCCCATTTCATTGGAGACCTACACCAGGTACTAAGAATAAAATTTATGGTAAATATTTTTTACTATTTAAAAAATTTACTAATTATTAAAATTATATTTGTGGCAGCCACTGCACGTGGGACGTTTGTCTGATCGGGGAGGAACCCAACTCCATGTTGAGTGGTACCAAAAGAAAACTCGTCTTCACCAAGTAAGTTTTAAAATAAACTTGTCTTAATTAATATCTATAAACCCTAATTCAAATAATTAATGTATAATTTAACATATATAAAGCATATATATATAATTAATACATTTGTGTTAAAGTATTTGCATGATAATATGCAACACGTCCAGATTCTAACATATATTAATTTGTTAGCATATCATGAATTAGATAAGCTTTCAAGTTTTATCTCACTGCTTATTGTTCTCTCTAAAGTTTTCAATCATTTTAAATCTTGTAAGAAATAAAAAGACCTAATAAATTTCTGTTTAGAAATTGCAAGAAAATAAAAAATCTAATCTACTTTTATTTCAAATCTATATTCTAATTTTATAGATGAGAATTGCGATTATAAATAGACATTAAATTTGCACCATTCACAAGATAGATATATATGTTTCTGCTTTGTAAAACATTTCATCCGATCCTACAGGTTTGGGATGATGAGATATTGCTGAGAACTAAAAGAGAACAATACAAGTCCAATCTTAAAGACATGATTTTAAAGCTGAACCAAAACCTAACGGTAATAATCTCTCACTGTTTACATTTTAGTTAATTTCAAACAAAAATCGTAACATCTTCGTATCATCGTTGTTTTTTAATAGAGTCGGTGGAAGAAAGAAGCTCTAGAATGGATAGAGTTCAAGACTGATTGGCCTGTAGAGTAAGTTAACAATTATTTATTATAAATAAAATTTAAAATTTATCAAATAATTATTTAATGTATCTCCTCTCACGTGCAGGTGGGCAGAGGAATCAATTGCAAACGCATTGGATATTGCATACGTTCCGAACAACTCAAAACTTGGAGGTAAATATTAAATCATTGTATTCTTTTTTATATCTTGTAGCTCTATATATAATTAATTATTATTTACTTGTACTTAAAATTAATTGAACGCAGATCCCTACTATGATAACATTCGCGAAAAAGTGAACGAGTTGTTGGCTAAAAGTGCCATCCGACTGGCCGCAGTCCTCGAAGAAATATTTGGTTGACTGTTTTCGTTTCCTTAATTTGTGTTAAATAAAATTGAATGAACTAGATTTGATGAATCTCAAAATTAAGCTGATGCTAGTTTGATAATAGTTATTTAAATAAAAGATACTTCCTTCATTTCTCCATGTCTTTAGACGTTTTATAATTGTTTACAAAATCAAATAAAAAATCATTTCATATTATTTCTTTACTTCACTATAAAGTTTTATCAAACTATTTCTCAACACTGTATTCTTAAAAAATGGGTCACTTTATTTCTTGCAAATTTTGGTGAAACCTGGGGAGTTTTAATCATTTTATTATAAAGATTAATTTCAAATTGAATGATAAAATCAGTTTTACACAAAACCCACACTTTAAATATTGACCTACGTTATATGTAATATTAATTACTAAATATGAAAATGGAAATTTAAAAAAATTATATATATATTAAAAAAAATTAATTGTGTTAAATTTATGTTTATAAAATAATTGTAATATTGTGCATCGCACGGTTAAAGTTACTAACGTTTTAAAAATCTATAATATATATAAACTGCAATTATATATAATTTTTTTTAATTTCAATTTAATATATTTTTTTCATACAAATAATTCTACTATTTTAAATTAAATTGTGAAAACTAAAAGAGCCCAGCCCAAAATTATGACCCAACTATACACCCATTTTCATTTATGCTCAAGCCCATTTCTTATGTTTCCAAAAAAAAAAAAAAAAAGTTCTGCTATTATAAATTAAATTGAGGGAAAAAAAAAAGAGCCCAACCCAAAATTTTGACCTAACTGGACACCCATTTTTCATTTATGTCCAAGCAATTAATAGAGTTGCATACACACCCATAATTTTATTTCTAAAATCTCATTTTGCAACATGACTGATAAAAAACGATACTACCTCCGTCGTTCAGATATTTGCACGTGGTTTAATGCAATATTTCACAAGGTATTACGCGATATTGTGAGCTTTTATTTCCTATTTTTTATTGTAATTTCATGCATTTATTACTTAAATTTGATTAATTGCACTTAATATTGGAGAAAGATATGTGTTGTGTTATTTTTGTAGGTGAATTATAAATTTTGGAAGCAAAAATTATTCAGGTCATTTAATTTAATTAGTTGGCGCAAGTAATAACATGAAGGAAGAAGCATAAATGGAGGCCCAAGACAAATAACTCAAAGCTGAAGTTTAGTCCAAGGCCAAACAATTAACTCCTTTGAATTGGGCCGATAAATTGAATTCAATGGGCCACTAATTTCTAAAAGGTTCAAACTATATACCCCTCCAATATTATAAGATACACCTATTTTACTAATTTTTTTATAAAAATTTTTATTTTAATATTTTTTTTTCAACCCATCAACTCCACCTTCTTCTCTTCCCCCGTTTCCCACCGCACAACAATTCCCCTAAATTATACGGTTCAATATCTAAGTTCCTGCAATAATTTTATAGTCTCTACCAATGTTTTTTTTTTTTCATATTGTAATGTCGAATAATGAATTGATGGAAGACGATGACGGCAAATAAAAAAAATATGTATTTAAAAATTATTTTTTTATGGATGTATTAAAATTAATGTATGTTTAATTTAAATTTTATTTTATAAAAATAGGTAAAATAGATATTTGATACATTAATTAAATTTTATTTTTAAAAAAATAGATAAATTTGATATTTAATAATGTATGTAGGTGTATCTCATAAAATTGGAGGGGTATATATTCGGGCCCTTTCTAAAATTTGTGAACCCATTTTTCCTCCTATATTCCGATTTGTGTTTGCTTCGAAAAATACTCAATTAACCTACAAAATAATAACACATATTCCTTTCTCTATATTAAGTACAATTAGCCAAAATTAAGTAATAAAATTATAAAATAAAAATAAAAATGATGTGGGTAATTAATTAAGTGCAATTAGCCAAAATTAAGTAATACAAATTTTGTATGAAGTATGAACTCCTATATATTTAGGTTACTTCTATTTTCTGCATTGAATTTTGTCGGTTTAATTTTAATATTTATAGATTATTGTTTTTATTTGATATGATTATTATGATATTTGTTGGCTAACTTTTAGTGTTTGAGTGTTTGGAATTATGTGGGTAATTAATTAGTGGGTTGATTTTGTTTATTTATCCTAATTGAAGGTGATATGATTAATTTAATGGAATTTGTTTGATTAATTACATGATTGACCTCTTTTAATTACTATGGGTAAATTGTTTATTGCAACAAGAGTAAAATATGCATGTTTATTTCGTATGAGTATGAGTTTGATTATGTGATTTGAGTTAAAATTGATTATATCACAACGAGAGTTGAGTAATTTCATTAGAAATACCATTAATCTACATTAGTAGCTTAAATTAAACTTTAGGTCATTAGTGATGGGACGAAATGTGGGGCACCTTAGTGTACAAGTGGAAAAACACGTTAGGGTTTATTCTAAACTCTTGAATTTACCCGGGTGGAAAAGTATGAACTATTCCTATAACAATCTACATGCTTAATTGACACGTTAATTCTAGGCTTATCAAGTACGATTTAGTGTGAATATTTTCATGATTGCTACTATCTTTAACCGATAAAAATGATAAATAACTTGTTGAACCATAACTGATTACACCATAAGAAAGAACATTCGAGCACACTTTTATTGTATAATTTTTCTTTTTGATTTATCGAACTTGCTTGTTATTTTAGTTGTCTTAATTTGTGATTTTCTTGAGTTCTATTTTAATTGTTTTCTCTAGTTAATCGTTTTAGTTGTATTTGTTGCATTCTAGTTTAATTGGGAACAAGATGATTTTAAAGTGCCAACTTATAGTGTTATAGGGCTACACTAGCCCTCGGTCTCTTTGATTGATAATTTAACTAGACACTACTACACGAACCTATATACTTTAGAATTAAGTGTTTGTGAAAACACGAGTCAGAATATACGAAATACATGCATGTCAATAAAATCTTTACTCTTTGTTAAATTGAGGGAGAATCTATAATATATATAAACTGCAATTATATATAATTTTTTTTAATTTCAATTTAACATTTTTTTTCATACAAATAGTTCTACTATTTTAAATTAAATTGAGAAAACAAAAAGAGCCAGCCCAAAATTATGACCCAACTACACACTCATTTTCATTTATGCCCAAGCCCATTTCTTATGTTTCAAAAAAAAAAAAAAAGTTCTGCTATTATAAATTGAATTGAGAAAAAAAAAAGTTTATTTATGCCCAACCCAAAATTTTGACCTAACTGGACACCCATTTTTCATTTACGTCCAAGCAATTAATAGAGTTGCATACACACCCATAATTATATTTCTAAAATCTCATTTTGTAACATGACTGATAAAAAATGATACTACCTCCTTTCACAAAAAAATACGTTCAAATATTTGCACGTGGTTTAATGCAATATAATATGTTGCAAGATATTACGCGATATTGTGAGCTTTTATTTCCTATTTTTTTTATTGTAATTTCATGCATTTATTACTTAAATTTGATTAATTCCACTTAATATTGGAGAAAGATATGCGTTGTGTTATTTTTGTATGTGAATTATGAATTTTGGAAGCAAAAATTATGCAGGTCATTTAATTAAATTAGTTGGCGCAAGTAATAACATGAAGGAAGAATCATAAAGAGAGGCCCAAGACAAATAATTCAACGCACAGGTTATATGCACCCACATTTATTAGGAGTGCACACACGTTAGAATAATTTTAGTTCTAATAACATATAAAAAGACATATATATCCTTAAATACACAACAACACATATTATAAAACAGTACACACATACTAAATTATCATATTTATCCCTTTTTTCAATAATAAGGTTATAATATATATTTTTCTAAGGATAAATAAATAATCGTGAAGTTCAGGATTAAATTGAAAGTTGAGAAAAGGTAGTGTATTTATATCGAATTAACCCTAAATTATAATATATATTTTTCTAAGGATAAATAAATGTTTGTATATTCTGTAACACACATTTGCTCTTACAGTAACACACATTTACTCTAATTGTAACATACATTTACAGTAACACACATTACTCAAATTGTAACACACATTTGCAGTAACACAACTTTACTCCAATTGTAACATATATTTGCAGTAATACACATTTACTCTAATTGTAACACATATTTACTCCTCAATTTGTGCTATTATATGAGCATATATGTGTTACTATAAGATAAAATGTATTTTATTAAGAACAAATATGTGTTACACATACAATATAACATATACATGTGTTACATTGCATGAAAAATGTTTACTTCTACAAAAATAAATGAATATGTGTAGAAAACTACATTTAGTTTGATTGTAACACACATTTTGCCTTAAAGTAACATGTACTTGCCCAAATTGTAACATACCTGGGAGAGAAAAAAACTGAAATTACAAGTTGCGCAAATTTTTGGAAAAAAATACTCAAATCCGACCCGACCCAATTTAGACCCACGAATTTTTCAAAAATAGATATTTTTACGCTAGAAATTTGTATATAACTTTTTATCTTAAATTTATTTTATATGAACGTGATAGATTTAATTTAAATTTATATAATATGCAATCCACACTAAAGTTTATTAATATTCAAATCTCATAAAACATATATTAGTAAAGGAAAAAAATATAAAATATCGACTTCAATAAATTCAAAATCTATTTTACATGAGTGTAATAAATATTTAAATTTCTACATTATCCATTTCATGCTAATATTTATCAACATATATACTCAAATTAGTGAATTACACGGCTGAAATATTAGTTATCATTAAGATATATATAAAAAAAATTGTTCCCATAACTTGATTTGTGTCCATTTTGGGATCAAAAAACTTTTTCTCTCTCACACACGCGCATATATATATATATATATATATATATATATATAGATTGATAATTAATCTTGCAATTCCATAAAATTTGGACAGGGGTTTTGAGAAATTTTGGGTAAACAAGAATGTGGGATGATCTTGCCGAGCATATTTGGGTGGAGATTTTGGTGAAAGTGCCGGTGAAGTCGTTGATCGTGGCTAGCAGTGTGTGCAAAGCATGGCGATCTCTCATCAGAAGCCCTTTCTTCATATCCGCACATCTCTCAAATGCTGAAAATCAACTTCTCCTTTGGCATAGATATCTTGAGGCCAATTTCTATGATGAAAATGAATTTCTCAGGATCAATTTCTGTACGATATTACCGAAAACAGGACCCTTCCACATCAATTCTTCGCCAGAGCTTAGATGCCCCTTCAGTTTAATAAAGAGTTATACTAAAATAGTTGGATCCTGTGATGGGCTCGTGTGTGTGGGTCATATGCCTATTATAATATGGAACCCTTCAATTAGAAAGCATGTGGTTTTACCCCATCACCATGTAAGTAAACATGAAATTGCGCATCATGAGTTTGGATTTGGGGTTGCTAGCAATGTCTACAAGGTTGTGATGCTTCGTTACCATGTCGACGGTTGGGGTGTTATTCCACCACAAGCTGATGTTTTCTCCCTCGGAACAGGGAATTGGCGAACATTGAGTGGACTTAAACTCGCTAATATTGCTGTTGACGGAATAAGAAGTTCTATTTTCTTTAATGGATTTGTGCATTGGATTAGCTTTACGGAAAGGAATATAAACAACCGTAAACAGATTATGGAAGTGCCGACTTACAATGCTGATCACATTTCTCGTGTTACGATTTTGAGATTCCATGTTGGTGATGAAGTTTTCAGTGAAATAATGTTGCCAAAGGAGTTTAAATGGGTACCTTTATTGTGTTTTTATATTGTTGTGATGGGGGAATCACTTGGAGGTATCAGCAATGAACTTAGGGATACTATGGTGCATAATGTTTGGATGATGAAGGATTATGGTGTGAAAGAATCGTGGACTAAGTTATATACGATCGGTCCTCTAATTAAAACTTTTACAGTAGTTAATTTTTTGGGGAGCGAAGAAGTTATATTAACTGATATAGATCGACGTCATTTGGCTACATATAATGTAAAAACAAGGGAGATTACACATGTAGAGAATGGGTCATTTTATGCCAACGACTATAAAGAAAGTCTCTTATTGCTCGGAGGATATCCCAACCTTTAAATAAATCCCCACAAGATCATTATATTCATCTATTCATTCTTATTGTTATTGGTTTTGTTTATACATCAATCCCCAAATGTTATTCTCTCTCTCCCCAGAGAATATATTCTTGTTTCTCTTTCTCTCTCTCTGGAAATAGGTGGATAAAAATATATACCGCGCCTTCTCACATGCATCATCCTAGTATATGTGAAGTACAAACGATGGTGATGGTCGTATATATATATGGAATATGCAATATACAAAAGTGTTGTTATGGGATGCATGCCTGCTTTCATCAATCACTTAATTAATTAATGGTAGGTGACACTTACTTCATTTATGGAATAAAATCCCATCAATAAGAACGGAGGCAGATAAAAATTTAGGACATACTGAGAGTAAAATGCATAAGTTCATTATATATATTAATTTAGTGTACTATTGTTGATTGACTGGATAGACTACGATTTTTAAAACAAAAATTTTTAGATCAAAATGTAGATTCACAAAGTTATATATTTGCATGATTATAAAGAATAAAACATACACCGTTTATATATTTAAAGTTCTTTTGTACAATGAAGTTTTTTTTTTTTTACCAAACCACTTACCAGGTGTCATACTTATTTTCCATTTCAAGATATACAATTTTTTTTTTACCACACCACTTACTGGGTGTCATACTCATTTTCCATTTCAAAATCTGCAAATTGTATACTGAAGGTGACTTTTAATAATAATAATTCATACATCAAAATGAAAAATTAATTGATTAATTAAATATTTGCTAAATTTACCTTTTTTTTTTTTTTTTTTTTTTACTTTGAGACAAAAATATATATCAAGTTCAAAAGGAGCCTCCGTTTGCCAATTACAAAAGTAATTAAGCCTTTTTAGCGGTGTTTTTTTTTTCTTCACAAAACTAATTTGTATCAATCAAAATTGATTAGATAGGATTAAGACTTATTTTTTTGTTTAATATTATTTTAAAAAATTAATAATACAAATTGTATCAAATACATAAAAATAAACTCAAAATATGATTAAAAAAACAGATGTTATAAATGGGTTTTTTTATTATTGTAATTTTTGTTTTTTATTTATGAAAATACATTGCTTTTGAGTGTATTTTTCAAATTAAGTAAAAATGTGAAAAAGAGCATAAGGTGATTTCATGATATTAATAACTTTGATATGGATAATCGCACAAAATAATTATATATCTTCACAAGAATTTAATAATGTTTATATTTAAGCATCAATTAATTTTAATTTTAGTTAAGACTTATGTTATATATATACACACACAGTACATATATAATAAAAGTGTTGTGTCAGTGTGTGCATGCATGTATTCTATGACATGGACTATATATATATTTAGATAGTGGGAGTATAAACATCAAACCTTCCCGTCACCCTACCAAACTAGAAACAAGAATAGAGTTAAAGTAAAAAATGTGAGAGAGAGAGACCAAACTAGAAACTAGAATAGAGTTAAAGTGAAAAGGAGAGAGAGAGGCGGAGTTGAGGAGAGAGACAGGTTTTGTACTCCCTCCGTACTATAATTTTTTTCACACTCTCCTTTTCCGTCCGTCCCACAATTGTTTTCACACCCTATAAATGAAAACTATTACTTTAACTATATCCTCACAATCTAACTAATCTCATTATTTTAATAATATAATTTTACACAACACTCTACTTTTCTTAAAAGCTGTGTCATCCCAAAAGTGAAAACACCTCTGGGACGGAGGGAGTATATAATATAACACCCACCATGCACCTACATTAATATTTCACCGTATAAGCTCAGCAAAATGATGCATCTGCGCATTGCTCTTCTTTTTATTACGAATTGTTGTCTGGTATGCGGAGTCTTGGGGTGGGGCAAGCAGGCCCACCAAGCAATCTGCACGGTGGCTGAGGTAATTAGTTTCTATCTACAGTAACTTAATTATATATATTATTACTAATTGTTGTCTGTTTTATTCTATATATGCAGTGGAATTTGAACGTAAATACTCATTCCAAATTGTATACGTATTTGCGTGAAGATTTGGCGACCGCATGCTCATGGGCCGACTCTCAGGTCGGTACGTATCCCTGGTCGAAGGAGCTCCATTTCATCAACATCGGAGCGAATGATCGCCACTACAACCCCTCAAGTGAGTCGAAACAAACTTTTTTATTCTACTTCATATTTATATTATGCACATTTTTTTTAATTTATTGTTTTTTACGTAGGGGATTGTGCCGACGATAGATGTCTCGTGGGAGCAATCAAAAACTACACGGGACGCCTATCCGGTATGTTTTATAGTAAACTAATAGTGTTCATCTGAATTTATAAAAACAAAATGTTTTAGCAAAAAAAGAAAAAAGTTATAAAAAAAAGAGCTATTTTTAATTTCTAATTTGATTTTTTTAAAAATTATACAAGTAAGTATTATTTCAGAACTTATTAAAAGTTATTTTTTTATTAGTAAAATTTATTATGTATTGCAAAAGGTATTTTTCGCATTTATTGCACTGTTTGTTGAAAAAATATATTTAAAATTTGATTAGTTTTTGTTCTTTCATCCTAGAGCCCATATTAGTATGGCCCATAGAGATGATACGCTACTTGAGGAAGTGCCAATGCAAATAGTTAATTTTTCTTTTTAAAGGTGACAGTAAGAGAAATTTTTCTTTTTAAAGGTGACAGTATGTCTCTTATGAAATATTTATGAAATATTATTAAATGTATCATAACAATTTACACTGTAATTTTATGTTACAAATTTAAAGATATCAATGAATATTCAACAGTAAATATATCTAATGATGTTAATTGTATACTAGCTAGTATAAACTTGTTTATAAAGGCTACATAAAAATTAGAAATCGAATTAGGATTTGAAATTTTGACTGCAGCCAAAATCACCATTTTTTATTTTAATTAAAATTTTAGACGATTGCAAATTAAACTAACAACTTACTGATTTCAAATTTTAGACGATTGCAAATTTTGTAACATAACTGATAAAAAATGATATAATATATAGGAGTGGTGCTACCTGGTAATATGGCTTCATCTCTAACTGCTTCTTTTGTTCGGATGTCCATCAACCCCAGCACTGAGTGCATTTTTTTTTTTTTTTTTTTAATTCAAGTAGTTTTTAGCCAATGTATGTCCTTAAAATTTTATTTATTTATTGAATTTGTATGATTATCAGCAAATCCTGCTGAAGATATCAAGTTTCTGTCCCATTTCATAGGGGACCTACACCAGGTACTAAGAATAAAATTTATGGTAAATATTTTTTACCATTTAAAAAAATTACTAATTATATAATATTAAAATTATATTTGTGGCAGCCACTGCACGTGGGCCGTTTGTCTGATCGGGGAGGAACCCAACTCCATGTTGAGTGGTACCAAAAGAAAACTCGTCTTCACCAAGTAAGTTTTAAAATAAACTTGTCTTAATTATCTATAAACCCTAATTCAAATAATTAATGTCTAATTTAACATATATAAAGCATATATATATAATTAATACATTTGTGTTAAAGTATCTGCATGATAATATGCAACACGTCCAGATTCTAACATATATTAATTTGTTAGCATATCAATTAGATAAGCTTTCAAGTTTTATCTCACTGCTTATTTCTCTCTAGAGTCTTCAATCATTTTAAATCTCGTAAGAAATAAAAAGACCTAATATATTTCTGTTTAGAAATTGGGAGAAAATGAAAAATCTAATCTACTTTTATTTCAAATCTATATTCTAATTTTATAGATGAGAATTGCGATTAATTATAAATAGACATTAAATTTGCACCATTCACAAGATATATATGTTTCTGCTTTGTAAACCATTTCATCCTACAGGTTTGGGATGATGAGATATTGCTGAAAACTAAAAAAGAACAATACAAGTCCAATCTTAAAGACCTGATTTTAGAGCTGAAACAAAACATATCGGTAATAATTTCTCACTATTTAATTTTTAGTTAACTTCAAACAAAAATCGTAACATCTTCGTATCATCGTTGTTTTTTATTTAGGGTAAGTGGGCTCACAAAACTACAGAATGGAAAGAGTTCAAGACTAATTGCCCTGTAGAGTAAGTTAACAATTATTTATTATGAATAAAATTTAAAATTTATCAAATAATTTAATTTATCTCCTCTCACGCAGTTGGGCAGAGGAATCAATTGCAAACGCATTTAATATTGCGTACATTTCGAACAACTCAAAACTTGGAGGTAAATAATATTAAATCTTTGTATTTTTTTTTTTTTTATCTTGTAGCTCTATGTATAATTAATTTTTATTTACTTGTACTTGAAATTAATTGAACGCAGATCTCTACTTTGATAAAACTCGCGAACAAGTGAACGAGTTGTTGGCTAAAAGTGCCATCCGACTGGCCGCAGTCCTCAAAGAAATATTTGGTTGATTGTTTCTGTTTCCTTTGTGTTAAATAAAACCCACACTATAAATATTGATTTATGTTATATGTAATATTAATTACTAAATATGAAAATGGAAAAAAATATATTAAAAAATAAATTAATAGTGTTCTATTTATGTTTATAAAATAATTGTAATATTGTGCATCGCACGGTTAAAGTTACTAGCGTTTTAAAAAATATAACAAATAACTTACAAAAAAAAGAGCCACTTATATATATAAACTGCAATTATATATAATTTTTTTAAATTTCAATTTAATATATTTCTTTCATACAAATAGTTCTACTATTTTAAATTAAATTGAGAAAACAAAATGAGCCCAGCCTAAAATTATGACCCAACTATACACCCATTTTGATTAAGCCCAAGCCCATTTCATGTTTCAAAAATAAAATAAATAGATCTGCTATTATATGCACCCACGAATATTTAAAGTACACACTTGAAAATAACTTTTATTATAATAATTAATTAAATGACAAATACATCCTTCAGCACTTAACAATTAAATATGGCAAACAAATATGGTGCACCCACCGGCCACCACATTTATTCGATATTTTCTAAAAATTTGAAATCACACATGTACAATGTACAATTTCTACAGATGACTTCTAAGAACTTGATCTTTCATGAGCCTGATCAAAAAAATGTAGTATGATGATTTTTTATCCGCGGTTATTTTTTCAGCTAATATTTTCGAAAGTATAGATAGAATTCGAAAAAATGTATGAAATTTAACTAAAAAAAAATTATCCAGTTGAGATTTTTAAATGTTGCACAATGGATTGAAAAAAAAAATTCTAAAACCTATTCTATATATTGGGGACAAAAATAATAAATTACTCCAAAATTCGGGAAAAAAATTCGAAAACATTATTTGTAGAAAAAAATTTAATTAAAAAAAGAAAAGAAAATCAAACCTGATATACAGTAGCAGATTAAAAGATGGAGGGGTGTGAGGAGTTGAGGGAAAAAAGAAAATTAAAAAATGGATAAATTGGATTAATTGAAGGAAAATTTTAGGGGAGAAAAGGAAAAAAAAAAGGAAAGGAGGAAGGGAGAAGAAGAAAGAAGAGATGGAGTGGGAGAAGGGGAGGGAAGTGGAACGTGGCAGAGACTAGAGAGAGAACACTGTGAAAAAAAGTAAATTAGGGTTAAGGTTAAAGATGACATTATTAAAAGAATATATTTATTTTATAATATATATTATTATATAGTGTGTGCACTATTAATATATGTTGGTGCATTTAACCTGGGCCTAAATTAAATTGAGAAAAAAAGAGCCCAACCCAAAATTTTGACCTAACTACACACCCATTTTCATTTATGCCCAAGCCCATTCCTTATGTTTCAAAAATAATTGTAATATTGTGCATCGGTAAAATTACTAGTGTTTAAAAAATATAACAAATAACTTACAAAAAAGAGCCACTTATTACATTGAGGGAGAATCTATAATATATATAAACTGCAATTATATATAATTTTTTAAAATTTCAATTTAATTTTTTTTCCATACAAATAGTTCTACTATTTTAAATTAAATTGAGAAAACAAAATGAGCCCAACCCAAAATTATGACCCAACTATACACCCATTTTCAATTATGCCCAAGCCCATTTCTTATGTTTCAAAAAAAAAAAGTTCTGCTATTAAAAATTAAGTTGAGGAAAAAAAAAGAGAGCCCAACCCAAAATTTTGACCTAACTGGACACTAATTTTTTATTTACGTCCAAGCAATTAATAGAGTTGCATACACACCCATAATTTTATTTCTAAAATCTCATTTTGTAACATGACTGATAAAAATTGATACTACCTCCGTTCACAGATAAATACGCTCAGATATTTGCACGTGGTTTAATGCAATATGTCGTAAGGTATTACACGATATTTTGAACTTTTATTTCCTATTTTTTATTGTAATTTCATGCATTTATTACTTAAATTTGATTAATTGCACTTAATACTGGAGAAAGATATGTGTTGTGTTATTTTTGTAGGTGCATTATGAATTTTGGAAGCAAAAATTATTCAGGTCATTTAATTAAATTAGTTGGCCGAAGTAATAACATGAAGGAAGAAGCATAAATAGAGGCCCAAGAAATAATTCAAATCTGAATTTTAGTCCAAGCCCAAACAATTAACTCCTTTGAATTGGGCCGATAATTTGAATCCAATGGGCCACTAATTTCTAAAATTAGTGAACCCATTTTTCCTCCGATATTCCGATTTGTGTTTGCTTCGAAAAATACTCAATTAACCTACAAAATAATAAAACACATTCCTTTCTCTATATTAAGTGCAATTAGCCAAAATTGAGTAATAAAAGTATAAAATCGAAATAAAAATCGGAAATAAAACTCACTAAATTCATACTACTTCCGTCCCACAAAAGTTTGCATACTTTCCTTTTTAGTTTGTCCCACAAAAGTTTGCACACTCCCAAAATAGAAATATTCCTTTAAATCTCCACCTTTAAAATTTTTACCTCACAATCTCCATCATACACATTCTACTCATTACACTTTTTCTTAAAAGCCGTGCCACCAAAAGTACCGCAAACTTTTGGGGGACGGAGGTAGTACAATTTTTACTTGAATCATTCCATAATTATTTACTTTTTTAATTTAGTTCCATACTATGAATAAACTATTTACTTTTTTATTATTTTACACATGTAACACGCAGACTCAATATATTCTCTCAATAAATTAAATTTAATTTTTAAATAATTATTTTTGCAATTAAAAAAAAAACTTAAAATATAAAATTAAAACATAAAACCTAAAACTTTTAAAAAAAGGACACTCATACGTGCAGAGTGTCGACATCCGTATCCTCTTGCCACGACAATCCACCTTTATGTGCCGATCTTTGGTTGAACTCCACTTCCGCGCTAGAGCTTGCTTCTTGAGTCTTTTTTCTCCACAACAACCTTCAAATTCTTGATCTATGTAGCTCTATTTTCGCCCAAATTGTTGCTGCGATTCAAAGGTGATGGAGATGGTGATTGGATTTATTGGGTAAATTTAAATTTAATTTACTGAGTCAGCATGCCATGTTTGAAAAACAGGACACGTAACACATAATTAATATCATTTTCTTGCCATAACTTTATACTTTTTTTTATTTTGGTCTCATAATTATTTACCTTTTCAATTTAGTCTCATAACAATAAAAATCTATCCAAATAAGTCTCAAAATGGCCAGAATATAGTAGCGCATGACTGATGTGAACAAAACAACGTTGTTTAACGCAATTTTCGGTCATTTGGAACTGATTTGGGTAAATTTAAATTGTTATGGAACTAAATTGAAAAAATAAATAATTATGAGACTAAAACGAAAAAGTAAAAAAATTATGTGACAAAAATGGTATTAATCCCATTTATATGCATAACAACACATTTATAATAATGATAATATATATATACACATAACAGTGATAATTAACAAAATCGAGTTCATGGTGAACTCGAATTTATACAAATTTTTGTTTTTATACTATATACATGACTTATATCAATATTTGACCGGGATCCGCGGGAGGTCACCCCAAATACATTAGATCTTGCTCAAATGAAAACAGACAGGTTAGGGTGCACAAATTCTTCTAAAATTATCATAATGCAGTATCCGATTCGCAACCGCCCCCTAAACATGGTGAGATTCTTGAAAATGCTTATTTGATCCTCCACGTGGTGTATCTTGCTATCACGTGGAGAATTCGATTAACGGATACTCGACTCCGCCTCGCGAATCCTAATTGTTAATTATTAAATATATTTTTTCAATTAATTTATATTATTTTATAAAATTTAAATTGATAATATAACACTTATTTTAGATAAAATTCACTATTATAATATATGTAATGGATTAATGGCGTTTGAATTAACATTTTATTATTTAATTATAATAAATCATCAATATACTTGAGCTTTGGTTAGAAAAAACATGAATTTTATACATTTAATTTACATATTTTTAAAAAATATATAAATTTATCACCTGTTATATATAATAAAGTATAAATAAGATAACGTATCATGAACGAAACGCACTCAATTTTTTTTAAAAAGTTCAAATCCCTGTATTTGTATCGTATCACTCCTGCACTCTCGCACCGGCACTTGTGCAACACAGCCGACATGTATTTATAAATAGACATGCGAGTTGGATAAATATACAGCACAAGTTAAATGCACCTACAAATATTTGGATAACACCCACTTGTTGAGTACACACACGGAGAGTAGAGTACACCCACAAAACTTTTCCACAAATTGTCCTTATTCTATTTGCAAAGTTTCATTCTGAAATCGAAAAACAGTGCACCCACACCAATGAAAAAAAGATTTTTCCAAAATTAGCTTCATTTTCGTCGCCCCATCGTCGTCTCGGCGTCGTCACGGCTCCTTCTCATAACCTTGTTTCACGGCACACCCATTCACGAAAAAGATTAGTGCTCAAAATATTTTTCTGAAACCATCTGTCTTTCTGTCGCCCCATATTGACTCGGCATCGTCATCGCTGAATTTCGAAAAAAAAAAGTAAAAAAAACTTGTATAAATTTCGGATTAAAAGGTCAAAATTGATATAAAATTTTGGTAAATTTTTTTGAAATATTTCACAAATTTCGGCTTTATTTTTTGGAATTTTATCATTTTTTCAGCAAACTAGAGTCAAAAAAATTTCATACGATTTTTTTTTTTCAATTTACACGAAAAATAAATATACACAATTTTTCTCATTATATTATTAGTATATAAAAATACTTATTACTAAATAGAACTATATTCAAATATTCATAAAAAATAACCAACAAAACATTAAAAATAGTGTTTCAAAATAAACACCAGTTCCAGAAAAATATGGTGAAAAACTTACCGGAGTGAGGGGATGACGACGATGGACGACCATAATCGTGATATGGAGTTGTCTACTTTTCGGCTACTTTGGAGTTCGTGATGTGGTGTTATTCCAGCAAAAAAACTACCGAAAATTTGATAAATAAAAGTGGTGGGTGTATGATTAGGTTTATCAAGTAATAAGAGCATATTAGTCACTAAGCATATTATTAATCATAATTATAATTTTTAGTCGGTGCTCTCTAAACAGTTGTGATCCTAGCTTGTGGATGCATTTCACCTGGGCCTAAATATATATGCATAGTTAAAAGTAAGCCCTGCAAAGATTAAGTCCATGTGTTGGTTTTCACATTTGAGTCTGGTGAAATTAAGGTCCAGGTGGAAGATTAGGCATGAAAAGTAGTAAGCCCATACATTCATCCCCGAATTAACAAAATAAGGGCTGCTATTATCATATTTTAAAGGGGATATACGTATTTGGGAGCAGGAGGAAGGAGCAATTAAATAGCAATTGACAGAAGCTTGCGTCCATCACGGCACTGGGCGAAAGTATTTTTATCTATTGAGATTTTGAAATTTTCTTATGATCTCGTACTTATATTTTCTAGACTCCATGACTATGTGTGGTTAGTTATTAAATTCAAGAGATGATGAACTCATCGCGACGTGTTTTTATTTTTAATCTTGAGTTTTTCGTATTACTTGGTTGAATGTTTCGGAATTTTCATAAATAATTTAGTAATGGTCTGTTAGATTAATTTACAATTAATTCTACAATTAGAATATAAACTATAATACGTAGTTATTATAGGATATATTCACGAGTAACAAACAGAGTGAAGCATTTCATATTTTGCAGTCCAGTCTTTTTATTAATTTGATGGTTGAATACATTTATCAAATTAAATCTAGCGAGCGTCTATATAGATTGTTTGATTAAACAAGGTTAGTTAAGTTAACGAGTCTCTCTTAACTAGCTAATCTTAAGAATTAATTCGATTTAACTGAGATGTTGGAGTAAGTTTGTCAAGGGATTAATTAGTGTAGTGTAGTATAATTTGTGAGATACTAAACTTAGGATTGTAATTTTTTTTTTTATGGATTATTAATCATATTATATTTTGTTCTCTTATATTTGCATTAATTTAGTGATAGTTTAATTAATTACCAACACCCCATCATTATTCTTTAATTAATATAATTAAAATACAAATTGATTTCCCGTTTTCGGTGGGATTGACTCTACTACTAATCATTAAAGCAAGAGTTAACGATTACTTGCGTGTCTCGACAGCATGGAGAGACCCATTTGCAATTAAATTTTGATATAAAAATTGGGTCCATGTGATTAGCATTAGTTTTGGCCCATTTTTGCAAATGAATTAGAAGGAGCAGCAGTAGGGATATTGGAGAAGAGGGCTTGCGTTCTTATTATCAGTAAAGGGGCAGCAGCCCCTTATTTCAGTTCTTAGAATTTTTCACACTCTCAACACACAATCAATCACATAATAGTTAGGTTTATCATTTTCTTAGTTTAATTTTAGTGCAATTCAAGATTTTATTGGAGATTAAAGTTGTATGAACTCCTATATATTTAGGCGACTTCTATTTTTTGCATTTAATTTTGTCTATATAATTTTATAGATTATTGTTTTATTTGAAATGAGTTTATTTGAGTTTATTATGATATTTGTTGGCTAAATTTTTAGTGTTTGGGATTGTGTGGGTAATTAATTGGTGGGTTGATTTTGTTTGCTTATCCTAATTAAAGATGAAATGATTAATTTAATTGAATTTGTTTGATCAATTGCATGATTGAACTCTTTTAATTCAGATGTGTAAATTGTTTATTGCAACAAGAGTAAAATATGCACGTTTATTTCATATGAGTGTGAGTTTGAT
This sequence comes from Prunella vulgaris, assembly GCA_026898435.1. NCBI lineage: Eukaryota > Viridiplantae > Streptophyta > Magnoliopsida > Lamiales > Lamiaceae > Prunella > Prunella vulgaris. The sequence continues at coordinate 264,982 of JAPKLY010000559.1, forward strand.
TATGTGATTTGAGTTAAAATTGATTTATCACAGCGAGAGTTGAGTAATTTCATTAGAAATACCATTAATCTACATTAGTAGCTTAAATTAAACTTTAGGCCATTAGTGATGGAACGAAAGGTGTGGCACCTTAGTCTACGAGTGGAAAAGCACGCTAGAATTTATTCTAAACTCTTGAATTTATCCGGGTGGAAAAGTGTGAATTGTTCCTATAATATACATGCTTAATTGACATGTTAATCCTAGGCTTCAAATACGGTTTACTGTGAATATTTTCTTGATTGCTCATATCTTTAACCGATAAATATGATAAATAACTTGTTGAACCACTAACTGATTATACTATGAGAAAGAACATTCGAGCACACTTTTATCGTATCATTTTTTTTTTTAATTTATCGTACTTGCTTGTTATTTTAGTTGTCTTAATTTTGTGATTTTCTTGAGTTCTAATTTAATTGCTTTCTCTAGTTAATCGTTTTAGTTGTATTTGTTGCATTCTAGTTTAATTGAGAACAAGATGGTTTTGAAGTGCCAACTTATCGTGTTATAGGGCTATATTAGCCCCTAGTCCCGTCTATTGATAATTTTACTGGGCATTACTATACGAACTTTTATACTTGAGAAATAAGTGTTTGTGAAAACACGTGTCAAAATATACGAAATACATGCATGTCAATAAAATCTTTACTCTTTGTTAAATTAAGTTTTGTGGAATTAATTATGTTATTAAATATTTAATTTGTTTTTTAATTATTTTATTAAATTAAATTTAGATAATATTTAAACAGTAATATAGTACTCAATATTACCACTTTTTATACCACTAAATTAACAAAAGCACAGGCATGGTAGCTGATTATAGTGATTAAAAAATTATATTCTCCCTTGCCTCTTTAATAACATCATCTATACTTTCGCGATGGTCATGTACGAAATAACACATATATAAACTTTTACTGAATAGATGAATATAACTATCTTATGGAGATTTATTTAAAGGTTGGGATATCCTCCAAGCAATAAGAGACTTTCTTTATAGTCGTTGGCATAAAATGACCCATTCTCTACCTGCGTAATCTTCTTTGTTTTTACATTATATGTAGCCAAATGACGTCGATCACTATCAGATAATATAACTTCTCCGCTCCCCACAAAATTAACTACTTTAAAATTTTCAATTTCAGGACCGATCGTATATAATTTAATCCACGATTCTTTCACACCTTAATCCTTCATCATCCAAACATTGCATGTCATAGTATCCCTATAATCATGGCTGATACCTCCAAGTGATTCCCCCATCACAACAATATAAAAACACAATTCAGTTCCCCACTTCAACTCCTTTGGCAACGTTATTTCACTGAAAACTTCATCACCAACATGGAATCTCAAAATCGTAAGACGTAAAATTTGATCATCATTGTTATAAGACAGCAGTTCCATAATATGTTTACGGTTGTTTATACTCCTTTTCGTATAGCTATTCCAATGCACGAACCCATTATAGAAAATAGAACTTCTTATTCCGTCAACAGCAATATTAGCAAGTTCAAGTCCACTCAGTATTCGCCAATTTCCTGTTCCGAGGGAGAAAACATCAGTTTGTGGTGGAATAACATCTAAACCGTCGTCATGGTAACGAAGCATCACAACCTTGTAGACATTGCTAGCAACCCCAAATCAAAACTCATGATACACAAATTTATGCTGACTTACATGGTGATGGGGTAAAACCACGTGATTTCTGATTGAACGGTTTCATATTATAACAGGCATATGACCTACACACACGAGCCCATCACAGGATCCAACTATTTTAGTATAACTCATTATCAAACTGAAGGGGCATCTAAGCTCTGGTTAAGAATTGATGTGGAAGGGTCCTATTTTCGGTAATATCGTACATAAATTGATCTCGAGAACTTCATTTTCATCATTATAGAAATTGGTCTTACGACATTCATGCCAAAGGAGAAGTTGATTTTCAGCATTTGAGAGATGGGCGGATATGAAGAAAGGGCTTCTGATGAGAGATCACCATACTTTGCACACACTGCTGGCCACGATCAACGACTTCACCGGCACTTTCACCAAAATCTCCACCGAAATATGCTCGGCAAGATCATCCCACATTCTTGTTTACCCAAAATTTCTCAAAACCCCTGTTCAAATTTTATGTAATTGCAAGATTAATTATCAATGTCACACTATATATATATATATATATATATATGTGTGTGTGTGTGTGTGTGTGTGTGTGCATGTGTGAGAGAGAAAAAGTTATTTGGTCCCAAAATGGACACAAATCAAGTTATGGGAACAATTTTTTTCATATATATCTTATTGATAACTAATATTTCACCCGTGTAATTCACTAATTTGAGTATATATGTTGATAAACATTAGCATGAAATGGGTAATGTAGAAATTTAAATATTTTATTATACTCATGCAAAATAGATTTTGAATTTATTGAAGTCGATTTTTTATATTTTTTTCATTTACTAATATAT
>JAPKLY010000560.1:0-67202 GCA_026898435.1 Prunella vulgaris
TATTTAATACTCATATTTGCTTTCTCATTATTGTTTTTATATAATAAATAAAAATATACCCTGAATTAATTATATCTAAAATTCAGAATTTCAAGCACTATTAATCATACTTTAATGGTATTTTTGTAATCCTAAAAATGACTATTCTTGTGGGATGGATCGGTGTATGTATACTCGTCATTAATATCATTGTTGTTTTTGTATTAGTGAGGGTATGTACAGGTCAAATCTACAATTCAAACACTAATAAATGATGTTTTATTAGTATGTGTAAAATCTAAAAAATACTATTTTTATGGAACGGAAGGAATATTTTGTTTCACTTAACTCGTCATTAATATCATTTCCATTTTTTTTTATACGTACATATATAAATGAAGAATTTTTGTATGAGATACTGTGAAAGTAAGATCGAATTCCACATTTAGACTTTGTTTTTCTTTAAAACGTGATCGGGTACATTATAATTAGTTTATGAATTGGAGAATTGACGCAGCACAAGCATACAAACAATATTATACGATTTATGATAATGTACGAAGTCTTGATGTACTATGTATAGTAGGCTTTTGTTCTCTACGGGATAAATCCTATGTTTTATTTTTTTATATCAAATATCCGGAAACAATCTTAAAATATATAGTTACACAAATAAACCCATAATAAACAATAAAGCCCAATATAACATAAAATTTATAATAAAACCCATTTAAATTAAGTCTTCAATTTTAAAGGACGAACACTATCAAACTTATACGTTGTAGCTCACTCAACCAATGTAAATATATAAAATAACATAAATTTTAATAGTTAAGTACAAGCAATACTCAGCATCTTTGGGATATATATATCTACTTAGAAAGATATTTTGTTTAACTAAAACACCCTACAAGTGATTGGGCCTGGGTTTCGAATGTGAGATGGTTTGCAATATACATAAGTATCTAGTTTTAATCTAAAAATAATTTGTGTGTATATATAAATTTCATAGAACCGTGAAAATAAATAGGCGGTAAAATAGGTCGAAGACACAAAATTAAGTTAAGATATGGTAATACAGTACTAGCCATTATTTAAAGAAATCAAGATATTTTCTATTTTGAAAGGCAATTACTGGAAAATTTGCATCTTTGCAAAAAAATATCTATTAAGTCAGCTTTTTAGTTAACTGAAAAAATGAACTAACGCGTTGCTCAAATACTATATTTGTGATATTTTGTCACATGTTTATATTCTTATATGTACAATATATTTTAGTGTGGATTCAATTTTTTTTTTAGTGTTGTACAAAGCAAGTTTGAAGAAATCGATATGAATGGATAGGATCAAATTACGTAATGGACAAGTCAGTAGCGATTCATTTTCAATACTATTGCGGAATGGTTAAATGAAAGAAATTAACATGGAAGGCATTATAACTTAGGATAGTGTGACAATTATTAAAAGCAAGAAATAACTTAATATTCAATAATATAGAAATCAACTAGAGGGAAATTCTTGACAAAATTGAGTTTAATGTATAGACAAAGAGATCACAACTTTTACGCGAATTACATTCAAAAAATAGACGACAAATGCTTTCATCAAAATTTTCACATACATGTACAAGAAATGTCTTCTCCCTCTCTTGAAAATACCCGCCTTTTCAAACCTAAGCAACCGCTCAAGAAGAACTTCCCAAGCTATGCCGGCATGTAATTAAATGGATTCCAGATTTTTATCTAAAAATTATTATATTATGGTAACTTTAAAATTTAATTTCGTCCAAAAGTTAGAATTTTTTCGGCCCAAAAAATTTTAAAATTTCGTTTCATAAATCGCCACATCTCTATTGAAAAATAAGCAAAACGTTGCAGAAACATGTGCATAAGAACTGCCAGAAAGAGTGTTTACAGAATGGACAAAAACCAGCAAGAATATTGATTACCAATCTAAACAAATTAATCTTCATCAGCTCCCTAAATAATCCAATAAGTACTAAACTGATAGGAAGAGAGATTTTTCCATTGGCTCTTGACAGATCTTAAGCTCGATCCCTAATTAATCCAATCGAGCTCACAAAACAGTTACAATCATATATAATATCCTAAACACAGAAATCTCGTGACCATTTAATTTACAACTTTTGCATTTTGGAGTTTTCAGATATTCCAAATAGCGCCATGCCAAATTTGTTAGCCGAACTTCCTTATGATTTTTGTTGAGTCGTACCATGCCAAATTATTAGTCAAAAATCCATAACTCAGTCCGATTTCAGTCTCAAGATTTTGGTCGGAAAACACAAAATATATTATTTTTTGTTAGGTTTTGGGGGAACTGGTGACGACGTTAACTCAGCTAATATGTGACATAATTTTATTTTATTTCAACTAAAGGCCCAATTAATTACATAGAATCTCAGAATCCTCAAAATCTGGCGATTGAAGAACCCTAATTGCCCAAAATCCGTCGCTTTCAAATTTTTATTTGAGATTTTAGCTGTTTCTATTCATTTCTGTGATTTTATTTGGTAAAGCTGGAGATTATTAATTTCAACTATATATTTTTAAAAATTAATTATGCCACATAGTAGGCCGGAATTCTTCTGCTCGTCCGGAAAACATGACCAGAAATGATGCTGTTTGTGTTTTTCCGGCGAAAATGAAACCAAAAATATAGGATGATGTGATGATTTATGGATAAAATTGAAAATTTTTTAAACCTTGCCGGAAGTCTGGTGTTAGGGTTTGAGTTGCAAAATACAGATTAATTGCGATGTGACTAATACTTTAATAAGATTATTAAGTATCAATATTCTTATATATCACATTAGATTATGCATCATTTTAATTTCATTTTAATCACTCTAGTACTTTTCATAGAGTATAGTCCACATTCAATGAATTTACTTGATAAACATAATTAAAAAAAAAAGAAAAAAATTCCATCAGTTAACCTATTACATAGATAACAAAAAATAAATAGTAAAAACAAAAGATTCCATCAATTACAAAAAGCACCGCCGCCGGCGCCCATCAAACTAGCGGCGGCGGATTATTTAAGTCGATCTGAAACGGCGCCTGCTCGCCGGAATCGTCTACCTGACCGGAGGACTCCGACGGCAGCTCCTCAGCCTTTTTCTGGTCGGAGGACTCCGAGTGCAGCTCCTCAGCCTTTTTCTGGTCAGCGCTGGGCAGTCTGGGGAAATTGCAGCGCCACTCAGCGAAGCCAAAATCCCGGGCTGCCCGGTCGTAAGCTTGTGCCGCCTCCTCCTCCGTGGGAAAGGTGCCGAGCCACTTCCTCTTATTGTGATGGGGGACGGTTATCTCCGCCCCGTATTTGTTGACTCCCCTTATTCTGACGCCACGGTACGGAGATGAGCCCTCCTTCTTCGGCCGCCGGGATGCAGCGGCGCCGCCCTCCATTTCTGTGGAGCCTAGGGTTTGAAGCTAATTATATATGGCTGTCTGCCTCCTCGTTTGTATCGATGGCAGTGGTTGTTGGGTGTGGGAGTATGAAAAAAGCACTAATTTAGGTGTATTTTAATTTGTTCCCCACTCGTGGACTTTAATACGAAAATGGTTGTTACCATTTTGTTTATTTTAGACAATGGGATGATAAAATTGTTATGAGTATTTGTAGGTATAAAATTAGGATTAGTCTTTTATCCACCAATTACACGGTGCAACTCTAGTTCATTTTTAAAAAGAAACAGTTTATTATTGAAAAGTTAAACTATGAAAGATACACTTTTCAGTGATAAACTGTTTAACTTTTCAGTTATAAACTGTTTAACTTTTTAAAAATGAACTAGAGTTGCACCGTGTAACTGGTGCACAGGAGACTTACTCATAAAATTATAATTTCTTCGTCCTCAAATTTATTTTCGTTTTCTATTTTCTGTCTAATTTATTCTCACTTTCTATTTGTCTTCTAAATTTTTTTCTCATTTTATATTCCTATTTGTCTCTCAAATTTTATTTCACTTTCCATTTTTATCTATTCCACAAATTTATCGATAAGTATGAAAGAGTATTAATTTTAATTGCTTTTCTTTGCAAAAAAGAACGTTTTCTTTAGGAGAAATGGATAATATAATATCGTGGCGTGGTGTTTTGTTTTATAGATTAGGGTGGATTAATTTCCTAATTCTAAATAAAATTGTATTTGGTTTTTAGGATTTGAGTTCAGGATTAAATCTTGACCCGATATTTAAATTCAACCTAATCCTACAAAAAAGGGATAACTTGATCCCAACTATTACATCGGATTAATTTTAAGAAAACTATCAGAAATACCAAACACATACTATTTTAAAATTAAGATTACAATCAATACAATCCATTGAAATTCTATCCTACTCAATCTATCCTATCTAGAAAATCAAACACGTCCTTAATATAATATAATATCATTATTTCTTTATAGAGGGCGTTTTATTTCATAGATTAGGGTGGATTAAGTTCATAATCCTAAATAAAATTGTGTTTGATTTCTAGGATTTGAGCTCAAGATTAAATCCTGGCCCGATATTTGAATTCAATATAATCCTACAAAAAAGGGATAACTTGATCCCAATTATTACATCAGATTAATTTTAAGAAAACAATCATAAATACCAAACGTATATATACTATTTTAAAATTAGGATTGCAATCAATACAATCCATTGAAATTCTATCCTATGCAATCTATCTTATCTAGGAAATCAAACACCTCCTTAAGAGAAATGGATAATATAATATAGTATATGGATAATATGCTGCATACTTCTGTATACATATCAATTAAGTACTCTTTCCTGAGACGAAGCTCTACTTTAGAGGGTGGTTGACTGAGCTTTTAATCTTTTAAACAAGTTATAAGTTATTTAAGAGCTTATAAATTTTCTTAGGCTCCATTTTGATGGGTGGATTTGAAATCCATGGATTTCACACACAAATAAACACCCTCTCCATTAATTTACAAATACTTAGATTCCATTCTATGTTTAAAATAATTTTCTAAATCCTCTTCAAACTCATGTCATTTGAAATCCCTCCCCTCTACCCCTTTCCATCTCTCATTTTCCTTATTTTTTCCCTTCTCTCCCATCTCATTATAATTCCTAACTTAAAATGTATGCTTTCATGCATGTATTTTTGTTTAAATTCATTCATTTTCAAATTCATCCATCCAAATGGAGCCTTGGAGTATTTGGTAAAATAAGATATTTAACAATTTATAAAATCTTATAAAATAAGTTTCTTACATTTTATACAGTGCAAAAAAAAAAATAAGTTGGGATATCCTAACTTAATTTTCTCACCACTTCTATCTCCACCCACCCGCCTCACCCCACCACTAGTACTCCCCAACCGCATTATTAACATAAAAATAGAAAAAAAATTATTATTTATTAAAATTAAAAAAATTTAAAATTATGATAAATTATCAAAAAATTTATAAATTTATTAGTCAAACACTTCAACAACTCATAAACTATTTAAAATTAACATTTTATATACTCTTTAAATAATTTATAAGATGTTAGAATTTATAAAATATTTAAAATAAATTTAAATATAATTGACTTAAAACGTGATTTGGATCGATAGTGTTATTATTAAGTGCATATATATATATATGGTATATATGTTAGAGTAGATTTTACTAATGATGAGTTTGTCCCATATATACAAATTCTATAAATAGGAGTTTAAAAATAATATCGATTGAAAGGAGCGAGATATTAGAGGTCAAGAACATTACTTTTATTGAAAATTACTAATTAACACTTTAGCACTGTATTACTATAGTCAATCCCTCGTAGGAATAGTCCTGTATTAGGGAGATTGACTATTTAATCCATTAAACAAAATACACCCTTAGTCGAATTCAAATTCCATAACTCATGTTAAATATGGTACAATTTAATGTAATGATTGTAAAAACAAAAGAATGTGTGATTTGTTCCCTGAATTATGAAAAATACAACACTGCAATACAATTCAATTCTTTTAATGTTAACGACAAGAAAACTGCAATAAAACTAATGAGAGTGACTACTATCAAACTAATGAGTACTGTGAAATGCTGTGTAATTCTTTTTAGGGGTTTCACACAATTTTATTCACTTGTTCTGAAAACTCATCCAAAATTTAATTGATACAGGGAAGAAAAAAGAAATCAAGTTGAGCATAATTAAGATAATTAATTATAAATTCGCGCACAAGTTCTTAATTTGTCTTATAATTACTTCTAAGGAAATGTCAGTTTAATCACTTGTTGTTTACTTTAGGGAAGTTTTTGCAGATCAAAAATCATGATATATATAGGTACAAGTGTGAAATTGTCTGAGATCTTCGCGCTAGCTAGATTGTTCTTCCAACTAATTATAGTAAGAGTATATTAAAATTAATGAAAATAAAATTACTGAATATTTTTATACAAATTGCAAATCTCCATTAACATTTAAAAAATTAATTATTTTTTAAACAATATTAGTATTCCAATTCAACCATAACTGTGTTAAATATGGTACAATTCACTTAACATATAATTGTAAAAACAAAAGAATATATTGAGTCTTATTCCCTAAATTAAGAAATATACCAGTGAATTAGAGAGAATCTAAATTATATATGTGAAAAATTCCAATCTATTTCAAGAATTGGAGAGAATCTAAATTATATATGAGTTTAATATATATATTATTATTACGGGCTAAAAATTAAACCACATGCACCTTAATAGTGACTCTTGGTGCTCTTAAAGAGAGGAAGTTGTACAATTTTTTTTTACAAAATACATTTGTTCAATTTTGAACTATCAAATTCTTATAGAATTAAGGTGGTTGATCAGTTAGTGTGTGTAATTTTTATTTTTATTTTCGGTTTCTCATCTTCTACATGGTTTTCCTTTCTGGCTAGAGGCCAAAGCTTAGGGTTGAGCTCGTGCTTGTAAATAGTTCCAGACGATTCTCGAAGATCATTAATTATACTAGGTGGAGTCTCTTTTTTTATTTATATTTTAATGTAAAAAGAATGAGAACGCGGTTTTTATTAGGGAGTTACAACTTCAATTTATATATTCTGGAAGATCATCTAAAACATTAATTAGTAGACTCCACCAAAAAAGTCGTTAAGGATCGGAGGCAACCCGGTCAAGAGCGAGCGCCGCCGCCTCCTCCTCCGTGGGAAGGCGGAGCTATATTCTCTACAACGTAGATCAAACTAGAATTAAAATCTAATTATACAAAAATGGAGCAATAAATAAATTTAAGGGTCGAAGTGGTCATACCTTTTTCGTCATATTCCAAAACTTTCATGACGGTGTAACGTCAATTAATCTCCGCTTCTTTGGCCATCCTTTTCCATTGGTCAAAGCCGAAATTCCGGTCATAAGCGAGCGGCGCCTCCTCCTCCTCCTCCGTGGTGAAGGTCCTTATTATTATTCTGATGCGGCGGAATTGGGAAGACCCCTTCTTCTCCATTTCTTTTAGGGTTAATTAAGGCTTAGGATTTCCCTATAGATTCTCCTCATTAATATTATTTTCCTCTTTTCGATACATTAATTGGGTAGGGTTATTTTGGATATGTATTGGTATTATGACTATAATTAAACTTTCCCTTTTTTGTATACTAGATAAACTTTAATGATTTCACATAAAATATCGGTTTAAAAATAATACTCCTTCTGTCTCATTATATGTTGCTTATTTTGTCATTTTCATCCATTCCAACGTACATTTTTTATTTGTGTTTTTACCTTTTTCAAAAATTACTATTCACTTTTTTATTATTATATTTGTTACTTTTTTCACTATTCCTATTACTTTTTCATTTTATTCATCACATCACTTATATTTTTTCACTTTTACCTTAATTCGTGTACTCAAAAGTAATGAGCAACTTATAATGGGACGGAGGGAGTATTTGTTTTGTCTCATTTTCAATTTTTCAGGGTATGTCTCTTACGAACCCGAATTCACATGAACTTGTATTATACTGTTATGTATAATCACTATCACTGTTATAAAAAGTGATAGTACATATACATAACAATAATAATTGACTAACCGAGTTCACCATGAACTCGATTTTATAAATATAAGTTTTTGTCTTTACTATCTTCTTCCAACATCAAAAAATTTACAAAATTATTATATGAAAATAATTCATGATGAGCTTATCATAAACAATTCTATAGTATCAAGCATTTGACCATTAATATCAAAAATCTCATTAGAAGTATCAAAAAATTGAATTAATAGAATTATATTGTAATTGTTATAGATTTTAATGACTCCAACTTTTGATACACCTGATTAGAATTTTTATACCCCTGATGACATTTTTTATACTTTAAAAATATTTCATAATAAACTTATCAATAATCATTTTTTTATAAACCCGATCCCACAATTTCGACTCATAACTTTAAATCTAAAATTTTCAATAAAAGGTCAAAAAATTTATAATCATTATCACTTTTTTATTTGTCCTGTAAGTTTAAAAATATTTTAATTTTGATCCTTTTTCAAACTTACAAGACCAATATCGAGTTTGATATTAGTCCTTTAAGTTTGTAAAAGGACCAAAATTAAAATAATTTCATACTTCCAGGACAAATAAAAAAGTGAAAATAATCATGACCAAATTTAAAATCATGATAATTTAATGGACTGCAAAAAAATTTAATCATTTACTTTATCTTCCTCGGTGTGATAGGTTGTTGGTTTACTAGAGTTGTCTTCTTCATCGACAAAAGGAAACACATAAATGTTGATTCCTGTGGAGCAGACCCACTGGCCACCAATCGATTGTGGGAAAGACCACGAAGAGTGGCTAGGATCCGATGGTTTATCGTCGCAGTTGTGAAGACAGATCGAGAGAGAGTGTAGTGCGAAGGGATTGAAGGCAAGGCAATAAAAGGTTTTCGTTGGTTGTGTATGGTGGTGTCGAAAAAATTAAATGACAAGAACTTCTGTAGCATGTGTTTCTTAAATTTTGGGCACATATATATTTTTAGGGATTAAAGATTTGAAAGTCTCATAACTTGTCTTCATTTTGTATTTGATACACACGAAATATACATGTTAATATTGAACCTATAAGTTTGAAAGTATTTTGATTATGGCCTTTTTTTACAAAATTACAGGACCAAAATCAAATTATTTTCAATCTTGCAGGACCAATATCAAAATATGTATTCTACTTAGACCAAACTTTAATCCCTTAGATTTACCTTGGCATTTTCTTGTAGCCTTAAGTTGCTGCCACCAGGCGATTGCCCAGCCTCGGAAATCTGTCTTAATTAGGTGCACGTGGCAATCTTCAGGCACTCTTGTGAATTTCAAAGTTTTCTCAAAAATTCAACCAGTCTAAGAATTCTGTTGGTTCGAGTAATTCCAAAATATTGGGAATATTGTTGCGAAAGTCTTGTTTGCATCGATCCATGTCACGCTGCACTGATTTGGCAATTAGGGTTTGTTCTTAATGGTGGTTTGGTCAAATGCATAAAGTTTCCACTAATTGGGAAAGAGTGGCAATCCATTAGCGCAACTTGTCCATGGCAAAGGCATCTACAGAGTGTGGCGATGGTGCAGCAATGAGCATGAGCGTTGCCAAGGCTCTGGATACCAACTGATGCAGGTGGAAGCACAAAAATAAATATTTATTGATTCTGAGAATACCCGAATATTAGACGCATATGTGATTGATATGTTAATTTATTAATTCAAATAAGAATACTAGAAATAGACAATCAAAATATAAGAAAAGGATAAACCCAAATCTTTTCTAATTCAATACTCAAGTGAGTAATAATGAGTTACATCCCGAAATTAAATAGCAAACAACTTACTAAAGATGACTATAGCTAATCTAATCTAATAATCAAACAACAAAGAAAATAAAACAAAATTATATATTATTTCCAATATTCTTGATTATCCAAATCTTTGTTTAATTAATCGAGATCGCTATCACTATCTCTTCTCCATCAATTCGGTTGGTAGAACAAGTTAAACTATTGTGAAGCAGTTAAACCCTGTGCATACATGTACACTTTTTTATATGTTTATATGTTTCTACATGTACACTTTTTTAGAAAGAAACATATGAAATCGAATGGTTACATTTCCTTAAAAAGAGAAGTTTGTGGACATACAATTAACTTATTCAAGTAGTTAACTCCATTTTTTTTTTTTTCCCCCCCCCCCCCCCCCTTACAAGGACCATCTTTAATTTGCTAATGTTTTATGAACTAATTTAAGGGATTAAAGTTTTTTTAGTCCAACAACTTGTTATGAATTTGAATTTGGTCCATATGAATTACACATTTTGATATTGGTCCTAAAAATTTAAAAATATTTTGGTCCTTCTACAAACTTACAGGATCAAAATCAAATTTGATTATGGTCCTGTAAGTTTGTAAAAGGACCAAAATTAAAATATTTTTAATTCATATGGACCAAATTCAATATAAAGACAAGTTATAGGACTAATTTGTCAAGTGACTCAGAGGCGGACAATTTAAGTCAATCTAAAATGGAAACTACATTATCGAATTCTCCCGTCCACCAAACTCGCCTTCATGACTATCGGACTCAGACGACAAATACTCACTCTTTATCTGCTCACTGGACTCACCTCCCTGACTAGAGGATTCTGGTGGTGGCTAATTCCAACTCTATTCTAAGAATCCCTAATCATAAGTGAGTGTCGCCTCCTCCTTCGTGGCAAAGGTGCAAGCCACTTCCTCTTATTCTTATGGGAAATGGTTATCTTTATTGCGTACTTCTTGGCTCCCCTTATTTTGACTAACCCTGCGGTTTTTCTAAGACCCCTCCTTCCTTGGATGCCATGATATAGCATTAACCATGGCATTGTTCTCCATATTTTATTTGTATACACAGTTTAGGGTTTGTAGCAATGGTCGAGGCATAAGTTTTAATCAATTTATATAGCTCCTCATTACTATCGATAGATAAGAATGCAGTGGTTGTTGGGTATGTAAAGCATTATTTTAAGTGTATTTAATTTTTTCCACCTACTCGTCATTAATATCATATTCCATTTTTTGGATACATATGATTGAGAAGTCTTCTGTGAGACAGGGCTCACCTTTAACATATAGACTTTATTTTTCTTTAAAATGTGATTCAAACAGAGTTATAAATCCACTATAAATTTTTGTTATTAGGGTAGATATCATCAATAGCTGCATAAAATAAATTTCTGTACATATAAATTTATTTTGATATTTTCAAATGAAATGTTAGTATAATAATAATATTAAAGGACATTAAATGATGAGAACACGGGGAATAATTTGTTTATGGGCCATATAACTTAGGGGTTTAGCAAAATAAGGACAGTAACTCTTTTGACTAATAAACAATAATACTTTTTAAAAGTCACAAATTTTGGTTAAATCAGTCCGAATAAACCTAAATCTAACTCAAAAATTGGCTCAAATTTAGGTCAAACAGGGCTAATCAGGTCAAATATATGATTGGTTTGGCTGTGCTTATTGTATGGGGGCACGAAGATGGATCACTTTCTAAATCATAGCTCTTTATTCACTAATACAGATTTACACTTAGAGAGCTCTTATTGCTCTAATAAGAGCTCTCTAAGAGACAGCTATCTAAGTCCAAAGCCACTTAGAGAGTTGTTATTAACAGCTCTCTAAGTGGGAGATTTACTTAGATAGTTGTTAATAACAACTCTCTAAGTCCAAAGTCACTTAGAGAGCTGTTATTAACAGCTCTCTAAGTGGAAGGTTTACTTAGATAGTTTTCTCTTAGAGAGCTCTTATTAGAGCTCTTTAAGTGTAAATGTGTATTAGTGATTTGAAGACAACCAGAAGAAACTGTGGGAGCTTGTTTGGGATGGTGTTGGGTGTCACTATATATAAATGTGTTGTCCTATAATTGTTTCGTTTTATTTTTATAGATGGTGAATGGACTTAATTGCATGATATTGTTGTAGGGTCTCAGGCTTGAAACTCCCCAAAGTGCTATCAACTCTTGAGGGGTTAGTTCACATATGACAAAAATATTATTGCTTGAAATGGATTCTCCCGCTAGTAGATATATATATAGTAGTTTGTCATTAGGACGAATTCCTAATTATAATAAAAAGTGCATGATACTTATTAGAAAGTGATGCAAATTTCTAGAAAATTCTATCAAGTAGTAGAGTTTAGTAGATGATGCAAATTTCGTAAGATAAAAGAAGAAAATTTTAGAATTAGCTAAGAATAAGAATAGAGTTACATGTTGAAATATTATAAGAAATATCTAGAAGAAAAAAGAGTAACTAATCATTAAGTTGGTTAATGAAAGCAACCGACATTACTATGCTATATATATATGTGTGTGTGTGTGAAGAACTAAGGAAACAACAGTTTGAAAGGAAAGTCTACAGTTGTGGAGTTGAAGAACTTACAGCTGGACAAGACCTTACAGATGTAAGGTTAATCCTACAGTTGAAGACCTTAAGAGGATTAAAGTACAATATCAAGTAATCAAGATACTAAGAAGACCCATAAAACCCAGATTCGTGAAGCACTATATGCATTCACTAATGAGCACTTAAGGAGGAATTATTTTTTAATTATGAACGATAATTGAAAGCAAAACAACAAATTTGAAGATAAAGACAAATAGTAATACCAGTACTATTCTGTGTGAAAGAAGGAGGACCGCTTCACATATTTGGAGAATTATAGAGAGAAAGAGGAGTCTTATCCAAAATTCAAAATTTTGAATTCTCAACAGATAAGATACACCTCTTTCCCTATAAATAGAAGAGAAATTCAGAGGAAACAATAACAACAAACCTGAGCATTTCAAGCATTCAACCTAAGCAAGTTTACAACCAAAAAACTTTCAGAGAGCTTTATTCGAGAGATCTTTTCTTTGTGATTAATAGGATAGTTGGTTAGGATTTCTTAGAGAGAATCACTTTTTGTTTTTGTTCCCTCACATACGTTTATATTGTTGTAATACCTACTTTGTGTAGATTACTCTTGGTGAGGTTTTTAGGTTCTTAGTGAGTCTGTTTATTTTGAGTGAATAGGTCAGGTATTTTCTTGTTCTTTGATTAGTGATCTTAGTGAGATCTAGTTCTGATGGGAAAATACTTGTAAATTGATCATTGTAATCTATTTTTAGTGAATTTGGCACCTAAGTGGTAAAACAGTGGATGTAGGAGGTTTATTTATAGACTCTGAACCACTATAAATTTTGTTGTCTTACTTATCTATTTCTTGTTATATTGCATATTATTTATTCTTACCTTGTTACATTCATCATTGTTACAGAATCAGGAATCTACAGTTGCAGACCTCATAGTCACTCAACTGTAAACTTCATCATTCAAATAGTTTTTCATTAACACTTACACAATTTTTTATGTACTCAAAGAGGTTTTTCAATACACTCTCAAGTGTGAAAAACCCATCTGAAAAATATCTACAAGTTGCTGTAATTTCTTTTTAAATTTTTGAAACTCTATAGTTTACAGTTGTAACCTTTGTGATCTAAAACCTTGTGGATTTGTTTTAAACTTTAAAGGTAATTTGAAGGTTCTAGCTAGCATCCTATTTTAAAAAGTTTAAAATTTGTATTTGAAGGTCTATTCACACTCACCCCCTAAACATTCACCACTTTAAGGGACCAATAAATACATCTACTTTATCTGCTACTGATAAAGAAAAATTAGATAAGAATAATGCGGAGAAAAATAGTTTGGCTCTCTACATATTACAAGTGGCAATGGTAGAGTCACTCTTTTCAAAGATCAGTGGAGCTAAAGTATCAAAAGAAGCTTGGGATACACAAATGGAAGAATATCAAGGGAGTGATAAGGTACGCAATCTTAAACTCCAAACTCTTAGAAGAGAGTATGAAATTTTGAAAATAAAATAATCTTAGACCAGCTGAATATGATCCTATTGTACAATTGAAGAAACCAAAGACATAAAAAATTTATCGGTGACATAATTAATAGGATCACTTGAAGCTTATGAGAAAAGATTTAGTGTGCGAGAAAATAAATCTGTTGAAAATGCATTTCGGTCTAAACTCAATATACTGTCTAAGAATTCTAGAAATGGTGGGAAGAAAAATGGAGATAATAATTGAATTAAATCAAGGCATTAAAAATTATAAAGAGAAAAGGATAAATGCCCACCATGTGGTATTTGTAAGAAGATCAACCACCTTGAAAAAATTGTTAGAACCAAAATAAACCACAATGCAAAAGTTGTGAAAGTTTTGGGCATTTGGAGAAAGATTATAGTGCCAAACAGAAGCATCCCATGTAAATTACACTGAGGAGGAGGAAAGCAGAAACAATTTGTTCTACACGTACGTGTCATGCTGCAGCAACCATGTGATAGGAGACGGGAAGATCTTCCAAAATATCGGCAAATCAATCAAATCTCAAGTAAAGCTCGGGAATGGAGAACTAGTGAGCATTGAAGGAAAAGACACGATTGCACTCAGCACCAAGAAATGTATGTGATTCATCCATGATGTATTGCTGGTTCCGAAGCTTGACATAAATCTTCTTAGTGTGGGTCAAATGATGGAGAGAGGATATGTTAAGAAATAGTCAATATTAATCATATAGTTAATCGGTTGATTTTCTTTCCTTGTATTTTTTTTTTTATCAGTAAATGTTAGTGGTTAGTAGTTAGAAGTTAGTTCACCACGTCTCCATACACTCATATCTCCAAGTCATCCTTATATCTCCCTCCTATTCGTTTGCAAATGGAATCGAACCCGGGTCACTCGCTCAAGTGAGGAGCCCGGTGGCCAGGTGAGCTAATTCACCTGATTATTTTCTTTCCTTGTATGTATTGTAAATCCCTCTTTATATGTGTATTGTAAATAATACATACTCTATACACAGCGACTTGGTCTCTGTCGTTATTCCCCATCCATGGCCCTATCATTCCGACGACCTGGTCTTCATCGCCACGCAGCCCTTCTCCGATCTTTTATACTCCATGGTTCCGTCCAATACTTTTGCAGATCAATCAGTTGATGGCCTACCAGTCAATGTCATGATTCATCTTGTTAATTTCCATCAAACTCAATGGCACCAACTACCCTCTTTGGAAGCATCAACTCACACCATATTGATGTGCTTTGATGTGGAAGGCTTTGTCGATGGGATGACTCCCCAACTGACGGTCACTGCTAGTACTACGAATGCGGATATCACTGTTTCGCGCAAGAAGGACAGAAAGATTCTCTTTGTCATGGGTATGTCTCTCGCTCCAAAAGTTTTCCTAGAAATCCTAGGCTGCAAAACTTCTAGGACTGCGTTTTAACCCTGGAGGCAATCTTCACACACTCGACCATCTCTCGTGTAAATCAACTTCGATACGAACTCTTTGCCCTACGTCGTTATAATCTTAGTGTTGATTATTATGCTCGCAAATTCAAGACTTTGTGCAAGCAATTGGCTAGGCAGCGGTGTGCGTGTGGTTCAACGGAGTATTCCTTAGAACCTTATAATTTGAAATTAACTTTACAACCCTATAGAATTTAATATATTCTATTATTTTTCAAGGTGGGATAATTAACTTTGAGTTAATTATTCAAACACAACATTTAACTCTATTAAATGTATGTGACGTTTCAATTTCGTACATTAATTTCTCATTCACAAAAATTCAGTTTTGAGATTTCAAATATACTCGATCATTTACTCCGTGAGTAAATTAAATCTATGACATTTAATTTCCCTGAAATTAAACTTTACTGATTATTTTATTTATTAAAGATGAGTATTACACAACCTCATTTAATAATAAATAAATAATTATTAATTAGATTTGATTTATAAGTTTGGATGACAAATAGTAAATAGAAACTTAAGTTTTAGATGGATGGAATATTTTTTTTTTAGTAAAAATAACTAGTATTCTTAAAAACCTGTGCAAACTCATACGTAGCATACTGTATTACGGGAAAAATAGATTCCATCAACTAATAGAAAAAGAGAAAATGTTGGGGGTGGGGAGACTCTAGTGCAACCAGAATTAATTTCTACAAACAACAACAAAAAAATTCTTCAATTAATATATCGAAATCGTCTCTCTTCTATATTTTGAATAATTTCATTTTTGTATGTACTTTCAATCATCCCAAATTTTTAATAGAATTTATATTTAGTATTTAAATAAATAAAACAATCATATTAATTAATTTAAATTAATAAAATTATAAAAATATATTTTATATGAACTTATTATTAAAATTAAATGTAATTTAAGGATATGTATGTATAGAGCAAAATACTAGTGACCTGGAAAGAAATTGTGACGAAGGTATTATATGTGTCTATCTATACCTTGTGTACTTGTCTCCATTTTGTTTGTTGCGGAGACATGTGGACGGATTTGGATCTGCTACTGTCTAGCACTATACAATGCCCTAAAATTTGCACAACAATAACCCATCAATTTATATATATATATATATATATATATAATTCACGGATGGACATATGATATTCTCAAGTGATTCAATTAAATTGAAAATTACAGACGATTTCGAAGAAGGGAAAAGAAAATCCAAAGCAATCAATGGCATCCCCTTGTATAATTTTAATAATTTCATTTTTGCAAGGTACATGTATCTATCACTACATACCTTACTTATTGAAAATTATTACAAAAAGATCATAGAGCCAATTTTCTTTAAGACAAAAGGACATCTGCCGCCGGCGGTGATTCAACTAGTGGAGAGCAGGCGGATAATTTAAGTTAAAGAGGTGCGGAGGCTTCATCTCTCTCTCGACCTGCTCTGGCGGCGCCGCCTCAGCGATCGGCGCCTCCTCCGCCGGGGCGACTGTCCCGAGCCACCCCTTCCTCTTCTTCGGCGGAAGGATTTTAATCCTGCTGCTGCGGAATGAGGAGGATCCCGTCCTGGGCTTCTTCCGCGGCGGCGGCTGCACGGCGGCGATCTCCATTCTTGTTTTCTCCATTGTTTATGAATTAAGGGTAGGCTTTGACTTTTGGAGCGGTTATGGCAGCTGCCTCTGATGGAGAGAGGGAGAGAGAGAGGAGAATGAAGAGAGAGAAAGAGTGAGGAGAATGAAGAGATTGTTGTCAGAGAGAGAGGGAGGGAGGAGAATGAAGAGATTGTTGTCGTCCGAAGCAATTATATATCGGTTATTATGTGGGGTCCACACCCTGGGGAAAGCACTAGACTTTGCTATATTTAATTCAAACAAATCTGATTTTTTCGTATGTTGTTCATATTATTTTTGTTATTAATGGATGGATGAATTCACATGATTTCATGGGATATACCTGTAAAAATAAAGTTATGTTCTGAAATTAATAACATTAATTAATTAATTTCACATTTTAAAAGTGTTTGGTATGGCAGATAAGGGGGTCTTTATTTCTATTACACCCATTTGGTGGCATATAGTAGAACTCCTCGATCCGTTACAGTTCGCAAATCGAGAGTTCTATTTTTAAATTTTATAATTTTTTCACTTGTACAATTATAATTGGTGCATGTTTGCAGATCTCTAGTAGAATTGAAAAAGTGATGTTAAGTAATTTTAGTAGCAAAATGAAAAAAAAAAAGAGTGTTTTAAACTTAAGTAATTTTGAAAAATGATTAAGAAAAATGTGTTTGCAAAGGAAGTGGTTATAAAAAGGGTATTGAGTATTATTTTATTGGGGAATATGTAGAAGTGCTTAAGTAGAAGTTAAAAGCTAAAAATTGTTGTTTGACCAAAAGTAATAATAAGCACTTAGAATAGTTATTAAAAATATGTTTTAAATGCTTTTATTTAAAAAATAACCACTTTTACTTTTTATGTTGAGTTTGCAAACATGCACTTGGTATCTTACCAAAATAATGGTATTAGATATTTTTTTAACAATGAATGGTAATAGAAATTGGAGGAAAAGTAAACAAAGAAATCTTATACCCTACTCTCTACATATATCTCATATCAAACCATAAATAAAAAATTTTGATCATTAAAAATAAATATTAAATCATAACAACTACACCCTACTAAAAAAGATAAAAAATAATTTACTTTTAATTATGAACTATCCAACACTAAGGAGGCGTTTATTATAATTATAAAAAATGAAAAGGATATGAAATGAAAATTATAGTTCTCAGATATATATTGAAGCTTATCTATTTTATTTTATTTTTAAAAGAAGAAGGAATGCTTACCGAATGGTCAATTTCAAATTGTGAGCGTACAACGAAGGCTCCGATACCAACCATTAAGTGTATTTCAACTTATCTAAAAGTTGGTCTAAACTGGTAAAGAGGTGTGGAGTCAATCCATTTTGTCCTTTCACTCATGAATCAAATTTTAAAATCTCTCATTTTGGAAGAGGAGACCCAACTGAATAATTTAATATGTGTAAAATTACTTTTAACAGGATATGAACCTAGCGAGTCTAAATTCTAATATAATAAAAGATTATGATTTATCTAAAAGTCTGAACTCTTAAATAGAATTAATTTTCTTAACAACCCTAAAAAAATTCAATCTCATCTAAAATACCTAATTTATGGAATAGCGTGAATTAATTCATTTATATTAATTTTTTAACACATACCAAACATTGTATTCAAAATCACAGCATGGAGCAACTCCAACCGCTTATACACTCTATTAATAGATCCATAAAAAAAATTGAGAATTTATAGCTTATGAAAAAATTAGAAAATTAATTTTAGATAACATGTTATTTTAATGATATATTAGGTGATGCACAAATGCTCATATGTAGAGGAATAATCCATGAGAAGCACTCCATTCCTCACAAGATGTTTAGGATTACATTATATTTAAATGATTATATATTAATTGGATTATCTGAATTATTATTTAGATATATTAATATATAAAGAGAGGATTAAAATTGATAATAATGTAACAGTAAATCTAATTATAAGTAGTGTAGTAAGAATTTTTAATTTAAATTAACGGGATTTTAAAATTCTTAATAGACATGATTATATATTATAAAACTGATCAAATTCTTGTTTTTAACACATAAAACAAGCACCACTGTGGAGGCCCCGGGGGAAAGTGACAGTGCAATCACCCTTTTAATTTCATATAATGGTTCAGTCGTGCTTTTGATTTTTTATTTTTTTTTTCTAATATTCATTTTTTGAGGGAATTGAGCGGAAATCACTTAATTCCTACTTAAATTAAATTTAGAGTATATGGAAACTTGGGAATAATTTGATTTTTAAGAATATATAATGGCCGGAAACAAGCATTGAATATAGGAGCATTCAAGAAAAATTGAAGTCCTCTATTATAGAGGACATTAAGAAATTAATAAAAGCGAATTAAGATTAATGGGGTATATATGCAGATACATCCTTTAATTTGAAGGCATGCTAGCATAAACAAGTCAAGTCTTGCACATTTTCTCGTGTAAATATGTACATATTATATTTTCATATATTGTACATATTTGGATTTTATTTAGGCGAGATATTGTCATCATTCATGGGATACAAGAATTCACTTCTCTATATATGTGGTATAGAGAGGGTTTCCAAAGTAGGTAGAGGCCTATGATCAAACACTATATATTTGTTTTCATTCTCATCAACTTACGAATCTACCAGCAATCACGAGGTTGCTAACGCCAACTACGTCGCTCTGCCAAATTCTCGTGCTGCAGGGAATTTGAATTGTGGTATTAATTCTAGCAATAATCCATCTGTGCGAAGTAATCCTCACTCGGGTAACTCAATTTATCATGATATCCTAGGCCACACTACCCGATGTGGCCAAAATTTCTGGTTGGTGTAATTTTAGTGTCACTTGCCTAAAGTTAGTTACTGAAATTGACTATCTGGATCAGCATGTTCAAAAGTATGCTTACCATTCTACTGAGTTTAGGTGACTTGAAGGCATTCCTGGCCTGAAGGCTTAAAGTAATCTGAGGACTTTTTTTTTTATTTGGTACTCAATATTTGGCCGAAGGACTTACTAATTCGGAAGACTCATAATCCACCGTCCACTAGCAGGGGGGCTCATTTCTAGCTAGAGCAAAGCTTTGTATGGACTGGATCATCTAAGGAATTGATCGTACATTGTGGATTTCGAACCTGAGACCTAGATAGTAACATACTCCTAATTCTCAAGTCCTCACCATTAACTTCTATTGTCCTGAAGTGGTGAAGCAGTCTGCGCTGGAGTAAGTTAACTAGCTGAAAGGAGAGGTTTGTAGATTAACTAGCCTGATATGAAGAATTACATGAGTTCAGGGAATTAATAACTAACTTTATTAACTAAAAGGGAGCTCAGTTAGATTTTAGTTGGAGTGCAAATAAGCACGTGGTCGGTTTTGAGTTTATTGAAGAATGGTGCAACAAAATATAATCACTGGAATTGACTTTTTTATCCTTTAAGTTTTGTTGACCTTGATTTTAGTCCTCTTAAGTTTTGAATCTTGAATCCAGTGCGTTAAGTTATAAAAATTCTTGATCTTCGTCCTATGACCTTATACAGCCGGTCATGTTCCCGTTTCATTATACGTGGCATTTTTTTTCTTTTCTTTTCTTTTTTAATTCAGATTGGAGGGTTTAGCCCCTCATGTGCCTAACGTGTATCATCTTTACGGGATTAATTAGGGTTTCTTCCCCAAATATAACTCACAACCTTCATCTTCAAAAAAACTGCAAATCACAGTAATCTATCACTCCGCCTAAATCACACAACCTCATGTTGCAATAATTTCCTCTCGTAAAGGGATAACCCGCATGTTTAAAGATGAGACTTAGGGATCTTGCGCAATATGGAGATCCTCCTCCTGAATATGGTAAGTTTATGTAAATGCTTTGATAGATGATTCAATATTAGGAATGGTTTAAATAGTTGGGATATTTTATACAATATTTGTGCCTAGTGAGGTGGGACATTTACAGCTTTTATTGCATAAAGTATGTAGGAAAGTTGTGTTCAATTATTAAAGTAGGTAGGACATTCACAGTTTTTATTGCATAAAGTATGTTTGGACATACACAGCTTTTTTTGGGGGTTTTTTTGAAGAAGGAAGACTGTGAATTGTGATTTAGGGAAGAAGAACCCTAATTAATCCCATCCCACATTTTCTCAATACAGGTGAGGCGCACGAGTATTTAAACCCTCCAATCTGAATTAAAAAAGGAAAAAAATATCACGTATGACGAAATTGATAAAATGACCAGTTGTATCAGGTCTTAGGATGAAGATTAAGAATTTTTGTAACTTAAAGGACTGGATTGAAGATTCAAAATTTAAGAGGACTAAATCTAGGTCAACAAAACTTGAAGGATAAAAAAGTCAATTTTCCCAAGTGTATAAAGAGGAAATAGTCCTTTTTATAAAACAAGGACTATTCTTGATAACTAAAGGATCATAATTGAGAAAATAAAAAGATAAAGGACTAAATCTGGACTCTAAAGTTATAGGATCATTTCTGATATTTTTTCTATTAGTTACATATGTGTTCTTTTTTACATTTTAAAGTGGGGATTATCTAGGGTTTGATAGCGACATGGGAGATTAAGGTTTGCTCTTGCTCTTCTTCGATTGAGAATTCTTGATCCTATCTTGTTTCGATTCTTGTTCTGATCATGGCTTCAAATTTTGATCCATCGTTCACTAAATCCCACTTGGATGAATTCCTGATGGCTTCAAAAATGATTGAGGAATATTCAAAGACCAACCCTAGTCTTGACTTTATAGCCAATTCTCGATCAACTTTCTCGGATAACAAACAAATGGTGGATGCTATGGACTCATTCTTTCTTGGGTTTGCTAGTTATGTTAAAGCATACAGAGCCCAAGAAAATCAAGAGTGTGCTGAGATTGTGGTTGAAAAGCTAAATTTTTTGCATTATAAGTCACGCGAAGATGAAGTTATTCATCCAAGGCATTTAGAGCAAGAAGCTGGGAATCTTCCCTCGGTTCCTGGAAAATCCGGTAACATTGTTTCGAATAATCCTGAGGATAGCCATTTTGTTGACCAAAATCTTGATTCACATGTCAATTCTTCTCAGGGTTTATGCGGAGATGATTCAAGAAGTCATTGAAGGCTGTTAGAACTGATCAATTCGTGTGAAGAACGAAAGACAGTCGCGAATTTGAGGGAGGAAAAAAAGTAGTTTTATTTCATCAAAATCAGTTACATGATATTGTGGTTCTGGGATAATCTCGGGTATTTATATACCCGGCCCAGCCAAAAGGATAAATTGCGGATGCGATTTATTTACATAATACGCGACTTTCAACTATCAAAATAGAAATACACATATCTGCATTTACTATATACACATACACACTTATTCATCTTATTACAGTTGTAACATTACCTGCCCCTCAAATTGATGCTTGTCCTCAAGCAAAGAGTGTCGGATATTTGCCGGAGAAGGTGGCGTAATCTTCTCAGGTAGCTTCAGTATCAGGAAGGCGTGCCCAACGCACTAGAACCTCAGCCGCCGCCCTGTTACCCCGCTTCACCATCCGACGAGCCAGAATCTTCACCGTAACTAGCAAGACATGACCATCTAAGTCAAATTCAGGTAATTACAAAAAAAATCCTCCTCTTTCGGACCAATTCGTTTCTTGAGTAGGGATACATGAAATGTGTTGTGAATCTTAGTTGTTGATGGTAGAGCTAGAGTGTAGGCAGCCTGACCAACTCTTTTAATAACTTGGAATGGTCCTGCATATTTAGGGTTGAGCTTCCAAACATGAGTTTAATGAATGGAGAGTTGGCGATATGGCTTTAATTTGAGATAAACCCAATCCCCAACCTCAATATTACGCTCAATTCTATTTTGTCTCTGGAACCTTGTAGCAATGTCTTTAGCTATTGAGTAATAAACTGTTTCTCAGTAAGTGAATCCTCCACACCCAACACCGAACTTTGCAGAAAAGGCCCCATGGTCAAAAGATGCGGCTTGTAACCATACAAGGCCTCAAATGGAGACATATTGAGTCTAGTGTGGAAGTTGGTATTGTACCACAATTCAGCCAAAGGTAGCCACTTAGCCCACAACTTGGGCTTGTACCACACATACATCGTAAATAACCCTCTAAGCATTGATTCACCCTCTCTGTTTGACCATCAGTTTGAGGGTGATAGGTTGTACTCAAGAGTTGTTCCACCCCAATCAGCTTGAACAACTGTTGCCAAAATTGACTAGTAAAGATTTTATCTCTGTCAGAAACAATTGTAGAAGGGAGGCCATGTAGTTTGTAGATAGATGAGAGAAAAAGGTCAGCCAATTGTGAGGTTGTATATGGGTGAGTTATAGGAATGAAGTGACTATATTTGGTGAACTTGTCCACTATCACCCAGATTGTATCATAACCTTGCGACTTAGGTAGTTGTTCAATGAAATCCATAGAAATATCCCTCCATGCCTGTTCAGGGACAGGTAGGGGTTGCAGCAACCCAAGAGACTTAATCAATTCATGCTTACAAAGCTGACAAATGTGGCATTGTGACACACATGAGTGCACATCCTCCTTCGTAGTAGTCCACCAGAAGCTAGCCTTTAGCTCTGCAGAGTGACATTCTCTCCGGAGTGTCCACCAATAGAAGACTCTTGTACCCAATGAACAAAAGTCTTTCTAAAAGCACCAGCAACACCAATATAAATTTTGCCTTTGTACTTGACCAACCCTCCTGCATATGTATAAAGTGAAATATTATAAGGGGTAGATAGAGATTCCGTGATCACTTGTGGCACCAAGGGATCCCCTTCATAACTAGATTGGATATCCTCAATCCAAGCAGGTTTAACTAGGGTCAGAGCTACAGAAAAAGAAGGATCATCTCCCTTCTAGATAGGGCATCAGCAACTATGTTCTCCTTGCTACTCCTATATTCAATAAGATAGTCAAATCTCAGCAACTTTGTAAGATATTTGTGTTGAAGAGAAGTGGATATCTTCTGTTCCAGAAGATATTTCAAGCTTTGTTGGTTAGTCTTATCAAAAATTGTGAGTGCAGTAAATAACTCCTCCACTTATCCACAACCATTATAATAGCCAAAAACTCTTTCTCATATATAAAGAGACCAAGATTCTTCACCCCTACTTACTTATGAAGCCAGTGGTTGTTTGTCTTGTATCAATACAGCTCCCAGTCCATAGTAACAAGAATCAGTTTCCACAACAAATGGTTTAGAAAAATCTGGTAGTTGTAGGATATGAGCTTGAATCATAGCTTCTTTGAGATTATTGAAAGCTAGGCTTGTAGACTCATCCCATTTAAACTGCCCCTTCTTGGTTAAGAAAGTTAAAGGCCTAGCCACCATGCCATAATGCCTTATGAACTTTCTGTAATACCATGTTAACCCAAGGAAACCTCTCAATGCTTTAACATTAGTGGGTTAAGGCCAATCCTTGATCACTTTAAACTTCTCAGGATCAGCAGCCACACCCTTATCTAAGATGATATGACCCAAACATTCCACTTGAGCAGTGACAAATGCACATTTAGAATATTTAGCCTTCAACTCATTATCCAACAAGGTCTGAAAAATTACCCTTAAGTGCTTCATATGGTCTTCTAGACATGAACTGTAGATTAGTATATCGTCGAAGAAGACCAATACAAAATTCCTGAGATATGGTGCAAATACAACATTCATAATAGCTTGAAAGTTAGCTGGGGCAATGCTTAACCCAAAAGGCATGACCGCAAATTCATACAGCCCTGTAGATGTAGCAAATGTTGTCTTTGGAATATCATCTGGATGCACTCTAATCTGATGATACCCAGCTCTCACATCTATTTTTGAAAAGATCTTAGCATGCCCCAATTCATCCATTAGTTCATCAATCAATGGGATGGGATAACTATCTTTAATAGTCATGGAGTTCAGTTTTCTATAATCAACACAGAATCTCCAACTCCCATCATTTTTCTTGACCAGCAAAACTGGGGAGGAATATGGACCATTACTTGGTCTGATCACTACATATATCAACATCTCTCTGACCAATTTCTCTATCTCTTGCCTTTGTAATATAGGATACCTATAGGGCTGTTGCTTGATAGGTTCAGTGCCTGCTTTGAGAGGTATCCTATGATCCATATCCCTTTGTGGTGGTAAAGAAGTAGGAACCTGAAATAAAGTGACAAACTCTATAACCAGGTCCTCTAGTTCAAGTCTGATAGGACATTTCTCCAATTCAGAATTTCCAGAAATCATGCATAGATACATCTACCCATCACAGTGACCTGTTCATATTAACTTCTTCAATTTCTTCCCAGTTATACTATTTATACTATGAACTTGTATATCATCTCCATACCCTTTAGAACCACTTATTCCATTTTGCTTGACTTCAGCACTATGCTTCCTGAAATTGAGCAGTCTCACTAGAGCACTGAACTTACAGCCTTTCATTTCCCACTCCAACTTAGGACACCTTAAATTGCAGTCCTCTTTATTCCCATTAGTTACAGTAACCATTAGTGAAGTGGTATACTCAATAGTACAGCCCAACTTCTTAGCAACCTTAGGATCAAGGAAGCTGTGAGTGCTCCCTGAGTCTATCAATATGGATATAATTTGTCCCCCTACCTTCCCAAGAACTCTAATAGTGTCAGGATTTTGTAATCCAGACAAGGCATGCACTGAGACTATGGGATCAAGATCCCTTTGTGTAACATCCTCCAATTAAATTGTACAATTCACGGATGGACATATGATATTCGTCACAAGTGATTCAATTAAATTGAAAATTAAAGACGATTAAGAAGAAGGGAAAAGAAAATCCTAGCAATCAATGGCATCGATCCCCTTCTATAATTTTAATAATTTCATTTTTGTAAGGTACATGTATCTATCACTACATTACCTTATTTATTAAAAATTATTACAAAAAGATAGGGCCAATTTTCTTTAAGACAAAAAGACATCTGCCGCCGGCGGTGATTCAACTAGTGGAGAGGAGGCGGATAATTTAAGTTAAAGAGATGCGGAGGCTTAGTCTCTCTCTCGACCTGCTCTGGCGGCGCCGCCTCAGCGACCGGCGCCTCCTCCGCCGTGGCGACTGTCCCGAGCCACCCCTTCCTCTTCTTCGGCGGAAGGATTTTAATCCTGCCGCTGCGGAATGAGGAGGATCCCGTCCTGCGCTTCTTCCGCGGCGGCGGCTGCACGGCGGCGTTCTCCATTCTTGTTTATGAATTAAGGGTAGGGTTTGACTTTTGGAGCGGTTATGGCAGCTGCCTCTGTTGGAGAGAGAGAGAGAGGAGAATGAAGAGAGAGAGAGAGGAGAATGAAGAGATTGTTGTCACAGAGAGAGGGAGAGAGGAGAATGAAGAGATTGTTGTCGTCCGAAGCAATTATATATCGGTTATTATGTGGGGTCCACACACCCTGGGGAAAGCACTAGACTTCCCTATATTTAATTCAAACAAATCTGATTTTTTCGTATTTTGTTCATATTATTTTTGTTATTAATGGATGGATGAATTCACATGATTTCATGGGATGTACCTGTAAAAATAAAGTTATGTTCTGAAATTAATAACATTAATGAATTGATTCCACATTTTAAAAGTGTTTGGTAGGACAGATAAGGGGGTCTTTATTTCTATTACACCCATTTGGTGGCATGTAGTAGAACTCCTCGACCCATTACTGTTCACGGATCGAGAGTTCTATTTTCATTTTTTATAATTTTTTCACTGGTACAATTATAGTTGGTATCATATCAAAATAATGGTATTAGAAATATTTTTTTACATTGAATGGTATTAGAAATTGTAGGAAAATCAAACAAAAAAGTCTTATCTCCTATCAAACCATAAATAAAAAAATTTGATCATAAATATTAAATCATAACAACTACACCCTACTAAAAAAGGACAAAAAATAATTTACTGTTAATTATGAATTATCAAACACTAAGGAGGTGTTTAGTATTGTAAAAAATGAAAATAATATGAAATAAAAATCATAGTTCTCAAATAATTGAACTTATCTATTTTAATTTTTTTTAAGAGAAGAAGGAATGCTTATTGAATGGTCAATTTCAAATTGTGAGCGTACAACGAAGGCTCGGCTAAATTCTGATACCATAATAGATAATGATTAATCTAAAAGTCTAAACTCTTAAATAGGATTAATTTTCTTAACAACCATGAAAATATTCAATCTCATCTAAAATATCTAATTTATGGAATAGCGTGAATTAATTCATTTATATTAATTTTTTAACACATACCAAACATTTTGTATTCAAAATCACATCATGGAGCAACTCCAACCACAAATACATTCTATTAATAGAACCATAAAAAGAAGGAAATTGAGAATTTAGCTTGTGAAAAAATTAAAAATTAGAAAATTAATATTAGATAACATGTTCTTTTAATGATATATTTGGTGATGCACAAATGCTCATATGTAAAGGAATAATCCATGAGAAGCACTCCGATGATCACAAGATGTTTAGGATTACATTATTTAATAAGTGAAATGATTATGTATTAATTGGATTATCTGAATTATTATTTAGATATATTAATATATAAAGAGAGAAAATTGATAATAATGTAACAGTAAATCTAATTATAAGTAGTGTAGTAGGGATTTTTTTTTCAAAGTAACTGGATTTTAAAATTCTGAAAATACAGATTTACACTTAGAGAACTCTAATAAGAGCTCTCTCTTAGAGCTCTCTAAGAGACTGCTATGTAAACCTCCCACTTAGAGAGCTGTCAATAATATCTCTAAGTAGGAGGTTTACTTAGATAACTGTCTTTTAGAGAGCTCTTATTAGAGCTCTCTAAGTGTATTAATGAATAGACATGATTTTATATTATAAAACTCATCAGATTCTTGTTTTTAACACTTAAAACAAGCACCACTGTGGAGGCCCCGGGGGAAAGTGACAGTGCAATCACCGTTTTAATTTCATATAACGGTTCTGTCGTGCTTTTGATTTTTTATTTTTTATTGAGCGGAAATCACTTAATTCCTACTTAAATTAAATTTAGAGTATATATGGAAACTTGGGAATACTTTGATTTTTAAGAATATATATAGGAGCTAGCATTAAATATAGGAGCATTCAAGAAAAATCGAAGTCCTCTATTATAGAGGACATTAAGAATTTAATAAAAGCGAATTAAGATTAATGGGGTATATATGCAGATACATCATTTATTTTGAAGGAATGCTAGCATAAACAAGTCAAGTCTTGCACATTTTCTCGTGTAAATATGTACATATTATATTTTCATATATTGTATATATATATTTGGATTGTATTTAGGCGAGATATTGTAATCATTCATGGGATACAAGAATTCACTTCTCTATATATGTGGTATAGAGAGGGTTTCCAAAGTACGTAGAAGCCTATGATCAAACACTATATATTTGTTTTCATTCTCATCAACTTACGAATCTACCAGCAATCACGAGGTTGCTAACGCCAACTACGTCCCTCAGCCAAATTCCCGTGGTGCAGGGAATTCGAATCGTGGTATTAATTCTAGCAATAATTTCAGCCGTGGAAAATCACTTTGAAAATCTGTCTTTACACATCTGTGGGGAAAAAAAAATTTAGGACAGTAATTATAGGGCAGTTGTAATTTAAGGACAATATGTTTTCGGGCTTGGAAAAATAGGACAATGTGTTTTCGGGCTTGGAAAAATAGGACAATGTGTTTTCGGGCTTGGAAAAGTAGGACAATATGTTTTTCGGGCATGAAAAAATAGGACAATAACTTTGAAAAGTTATAAATCTAGGCCAATTTGAGCCCTAATTAAACCCAATTCGAGCTCAATTGTAAGCAATTTATAACATTTTTTCCAATAATTTTAGGAACTTATAATCTACTAAAATTTAGTAGGACAATTGAGCCTAAATTGGGTTAAATTCGGGCTCAAATTGGCCTAAATTTACAACTTTTCAAAGTTATTGTCCTACTTTTCCAAGCCTGAAAACATATTCTCCTACTTTTCCAAGCTTGAAAATATATTGTCCTAATTTTCCAAGCCCGAAAATATATTGTCCTACTTTTCCAACTACCCTATAATTACGGTCCTAAAAAAACATTTTTCCCATCCATCTGTGCGAAGTAATCCTCACTCAGGTAACTCAATTTATCATGGTCGGCCGCGACACTATTATTTGTCAACTTCGTGATATCCTAGGTCACACTACCCGGATATGTCGCCAAAATTTTTGTGGTTGGTGTAACTTTAGTGTCACTTGCCTGAAGTTAGTTTAGGAAAATTGACTATCAGGATGACTTTCAGGATCGGTATGTTCAAAAGTATGTTTACCATATTCTACTGAGTTTAGGCATTCATGGCCTGAAGGCTTAAAGTAAGTTGAGGACTTTTTTTTTTTGGTAGTCGGTATTTGGCCCAAAAAATTACTAATTCGGGACTCATAATCCACCGTCCACTAGTGGAAGACCTATTTCAAGCCAGAGCAAAGTTTTGTATGGACTTGTCCATCTAAGGAAGTGATCATACTTTGTGGGTTTTGAACCTGAGACCTAGAGAGTAACATACTCCTAATTCTTAAGTCCTCAACACTAACTTTTACTGTCCTGAAGAGGTGAAGTAGTCTGCAGTTGATCAGTAAGCTAACTAGCCTAAAGGAGAGGTTTGTTGATTAACTAGCTTGATATGAAGAATTACCTGAGTTCGAGCAATTAATAACTAACTTTGTTAACTAAAAGGGAGCTATGTTAAACTTTAGTTGGAGTGAAAATAAGCACGTGGTCGGTTTCGAGTTTATTGAAGAATGGTGCAACAGAATATAACTATTGGAATTTAAGTCTATAAAGAGGCAATACCATTGAAGCAGTTCAATATCTTAGATTTTTACTTTTAGAGATAGCAAATTTTGTGATTATGTAGATCATCTAAGGTGTTTAAGTTCTTGGGAAATACTCGATCTGAGTGAAGAGCTTGTTAGTTGATTTAGGGTTGTGATCTTTTGAATTCTCTTAGAGTAATAGTGGAAATCTTGATCCTCTCATAGATGTAGATCTAAGTAATCGAACTACATAAATCATTTTGTGTTGATTTCATTTTCAATTCGCAGTTTTAATTCTCGTTGAATAACTTAAATTGTTCAAATGAATTTGGTGCAACAAACTCAACAGTTGGTAGATTCTGTGGGCTTCTCACAACCTTACATGATCAGATTTTAACAATATGTCAATCCACTCTAAGTACGACGGCACTGGTGAGGTCTACATAACCGACGACTGTGCTCTTCCCATCTCTCACATTGGTATATCTCAAACATTTAAATTTCCTACACACAAGCTTGTTTTATCTAATGTTCTATGTGTATCTTCCGCAAACAAAACTTATTATCGGCAAGCAAGTTTATAAAGGTTAATAACGTCTCCATGGAATTTTTCGGTCATATTATATTGTTCAGGATCTAGCCACGGGGCCGCGGCTACTTATAGCATCCTATCAAGATGGTATTAATTGTTTGTTTACTACCGCTTTTGTTGTTGAGTTTAATAAAGTATTTGTTTCCACGTGGATTCGAGCTTCTCACGTCCTTCAATAAATACTAGTACATCTATTCCAACTCTACTTTCACACTTGTCTTGTTTGTAAGTCACAACTCTACTTTCACACACTTAAAAAGAAAATATATTACACTCACAAAAGTCAATAAAGTACACTTATTTATTTTATGATTTAACTTGCACTCACATACTCACTTTTTCTTAGTTCGTGTGTCATTTACAACTATATAAGTTGTCCCAGGACGGAGGGAGTAGTTCTTTAGTTATTAGCGAATCTCATGAACCAGTTGTGAACACAAGTCCATATTTTGGGCACCAATTGTATTTCTTGTCAGGCTGAGCAAATCTCATAAATAGTCGTTTCTATTAAGGAATGTGAAGATTCTAGAAGATAAGATTATTTGAATTAGTTTTGTATCCTATATCCACAATTATAGGAGATAATATTTCTTGTTTAACAATCTTGTATCTCTATATATATGGTTGTAATGTTCACTCATTGAATAACAATAACCATTTTTCTATATGGTATCAGAGCTTTTCTCTAACGAGACTTAGCGATTCAAATCCACCAATTCCATAACCAATTTCAATTTTCACTTTGCAGCCATTTTCCATCACCCATATCCTTCATCATCAGCCATGACATCTACTGGATCATCACCCACCGCTTCCATTAATTCATCAAGCCCATCATCTATCACCACCATAACTGCTCACTACCATGTTCCTGTGAAGTTAACTTCCCTCAATTACATATCCTGGAGAGCACAATTCATGACTGTACTCAACGGTTTTGATCTCATGGGTTTCATCGATGGCACCAAGTCGTGCCCAGTTGAAGGAGACCCTACGTTTGCAACATGGTTTCACCAGGACCAACTTATCTTGGTTGCGATCTTCAGCTCTATCACTGGTGATCTCCTCCCTCTTGTGACATCTGCCAAAACATCATTTGATGCGTGGAATATCATTGCTCGTCTATTTGCTAGCAAGTCCAGAAGTCGTGTGATGCAATTGAAAAATTATTATTGTTACTCAATGAGTGAAGATTACAACCATATATAGAGAGATACAAGATTGTTATACAAGAAATATTATCTCCTATAATTGTGGATATAGGATACAAGACTAATTCAAATAATCTTATCTTCTAGGATCTTCACAATCCTTAATATGTTGTGTGTTGTGTGTTCCGGCTGCCAAGCATAATCTTTTTTCAGTTCATCAATTTACTAAAGCTAATAATATTTCAATGGAATTCTTTCCGTATTATTTTTTTGTGAAGGATCGCCGCACGGGGGCACCACTGGCTCAAGGAATATGTAAAGATTGTGTCTATCATATTAAGCCTCCATCTTATTATTTGTGCTCCCCATCTGCATTTGCTGCTCTTGGTGTTTGCACGTCTATTGTGAATTGGCATTCTCGTTTGGGACATCCATCCTCCAATTGCTGCTTTCACATTATTCATAAATTTCATTTACCAGTTTGACATAAGTTCATTGTTCCAAACTAGTTGTGTTTCTTCTGGTGTTTCTAAATCACACTGAATTCCATTTAATAATTCATCATTTGTTGCTACTTTTGTTTTGGATTATATCTATGCTGATGTTTGGGGGCCTGCTTCATCTGTAGTTCATGATAGCAGTCGATATTTTTTGCTATTAGTTGATCTTTTTAGTCGATATTGTTGGTTATTTCAATTGCAATCTAAATCTCAAGTGTGCTCTGTGGTTAAACAATTTAAATTAATGGTGGAGAAATAATATAATGTTACTATTAAACACTTTTACTAGGATAATGGAGGTGAATTTCTGGCATTACGTTCGTTATTTACCTCTTCTGGCATCAGTTGGCTAACCACAGCTCCGGACACACCTCAACAAAATGGAATTTCTGAGAGGAGAAATCAACACATTATTGAGGTAACTCGAGCATTATTACATCACTCTGGTTTACCGCAAGAATTTTGGTCATTCACAGTTTAGACGGCAGTTTATTTAATTAATAGAAGTCCTACATCACTCCTTCATGATAGAAGTCCATTTGAAATTTTATTTAATCATGAGCCTAATTATTTGAAGTTGAGAACTTTTGGGTGTGTGTGTTATACGTCCTTACTTTCTGGGTAAAATTGAGTACCCCTCCAAACAATGCATCTTTGTTGATTATTCTACATCACAGAGGGCTTACAAATGTCTTGATCCCACTACTGGTCGCATATATTTCTCCCGACATGTCAAGTTAGATGAACATCACTTTTAGACTACAATTCCACGTTCTAGTCCACAACAGGAGTCATCAGGTCGATTATACTTATTGTCTAGCTCATCTCCTCTTGAAGCCCATTCTACACCTGAAGTTGCCCAGCCACTTACTTCCTTGACCCCAGTCCATGATCAACCAGCTTCCATTAATCAAAATCCAATATGTACATATGTCATGCGTACACAGAGTCAGAATAATATATTCAAGCCCAAATGACTATTCTCATTGGTGTGCTGCCATGGTGGATGAGTTCACAGGAAATTCAAGAAATCGCGACGAAAAAATTTGTCACTGAAACATCATTTTTTGTCACAATTGATATTTTGTGACGAATTTTTTCGTGGCATAGATCGCCATTTAATGTGCGTGGTATTATGAAAAATGTGACGTTACAATAATTCGTCATGAAAAGGGCATCAATTGGTGACGAAATAGGTCATCGTCACTGTATGTTTTCATCTATTGTGACGCATAAATTGTCACTTTAGTCATAAAAAATTTGTCACTTAATATGACATTTCGTCACTAAAGTTCTATTTTACATGACGATATAAATAATTGTCACAAAACAAGTTATTTTAGTGACGTTAATTTTGTCACGATTAGCTTGGTTATTTCATCACATTTTTTATATTCGTCAAGAAAGAGTTTTTATTCGGTGATGAAATGTTGATCGTCGTTATATGTGTACATATAAAATGACGATGAAATTTGTCACTGATTAGTATGCTTTAGAGACAAAAAATTTATTGTCTCAAAATGCTGTGAAAATTGTGACAAATTGTTTTTGTCACTATAATATATTATTTAATGACGAAAATAATAATCATCACTAAAAATTCATATTTGGTGACAATATATTGTTCGTCGTATTTGACATCATTCGTCATGAAAGAAATGCAAAAAAATGACGAAAATAATGATCGTGGTTATATATATATATAATGACAACTAAATTTTGTCACAAAAAAATTGGATTTCAGTGACAAAATATAAGTAGTCATTAAAAGATGTAAAAATAGTGACAAAATATTTTTGTCATAAAAAAATATATTATTCAGTGACGATGATGATAATCGTCACTACAGAAATTGATATAGTAACAACATATCTCGTCATGATTAGTCAACATATCATGACTATTATTTCGTCATAAAATGATACATATTGTGACGTATTTATTTCATCGTGAAATAATTCATTTTATTATCAATTTATTTGAATTTATATATATATATATATTCACTACTACAAAAATATTAATAGACAACATATTTTATCTGTTGTTTATTAATTTAAGTCACCTTTGTCTATTAAGGTGTAGTTAAAGATCCTTTCTCTTTTACAACGGATATTCTCTGTTGTCTATTACATTAATAAACAATGGATCGTACGCTAATAGACAACGTATAATACCTATTGTCTATTGCATGAACAAACGACGAACTATACACTTATAGAGGACTTATATTATCCGTTGTCTATTTTATATAAGAAAATATTATAAAACAACATATAATGTATGTCATCTATTTTATATATCACAACGGTGGAACACAACAAACAATATTCGTCGTCTTTTTAGGGGATTTTTTTTAAAAAAATGGATATATATAAATATACGTGGTGTTATAACATATATCTATATATATAAAACAATTAAATACTAAATTAAAAAAAATATAAACTGACAAATACATAATTATTATTATGACATATTTTAATATTTTAAAATAGATCCATAAATAACTCAAATAGTTAATATGAATACATTACAAACGAAATTAAAAGAAAACAACCTAAATACTAATGTCAACAACCATTCTGTCATCCATCTTCCATCATCAGTCAAAGCCAAAAAATTCCTATAAAAGAAGAAAACTATAGTCATACTATTTGTTAAATAATATACTCCATATATAAATTGAATGACTTGTATAAAAATTAAGACAATCTCATCACCATGTGAATGAAGATTAGTTCAAACAGTACCCATTTATTACCAATAATGATATATCCCAATAAAAAAGCAAATAATCATTTAGTTGATAAAGAAAATAAGATATTGGAGTATATAATAACAAAACTTATTCCTTAAAAATGATGAACTATAATAACAAAACTTGGAGAACTCAAATTGCGGGTTTTGCAATATCTTTATTCCTTAAAATAGCTGCTTTTATCATTGCATCATTCTCAAAAGGTGGAACCTCATATAAATATCACTGCAATGTAGGCAAATCAAGTATCATAAATAAATCTAAAGAAAAATCTAAAAATATATATGCATAAAAAACCATTAATATAACAATGCATCACGAGAGATCAACAAGATTTGACTTGCCTTATCAGATTTTGAGAAGGTCTGCTTCATGACTGAGGCTATAATTAGCTCCAACGTCTGAAACTTTAAAGACAACAACAACCAAATATGAACATTTTATCAGAAAAAAATTATTATTGTCGCAAATATTAAAATGTAGTAAGAGGAAAAAAAAGCACAAGAAAATGACAGTTTACCTTTAAGAAATATAATGATACAACTCCTCGTGTATATTGATTTTTTTCTATCCGAAACCTACATTGGAAAAAAAAATAGAGGATGGGGTTATATTTCTCCAAAGTTAGTGACGAAAAGATTTGTTGATTGTCAATAAACTTTCAGTAATCAATCAATCTATGAAAACAAATCAATTGTCTTTTAAAGCAATTCTAAGTATCAAACCAAAAACATAAAAACACAAACTCAAATATGCTAAAACAAGAAAAATTGAATAAGAACCTTTCTTATTTTACAATTATTGTATACAAATATTCACAACAAAATATCAAATATTAGACACGCAGAGAATAATCTTTTAATGGCATACTTGTGATAATTAGATGACATGTGGTGAAGTTTAAAGAGAGAGAAGTAATCACAAACATTATAACCCATCAAAATAATCACACTTGATGAGAAACAACATAATCTATATGATTAAAGTCCTTAGATATTCACAACTTGTTTATCAATCCAAAAAGACAAATAAGAATTCTAAAAATGGGTAAAAAAACAAAATTCAGAAGAAGTATAATTTGTGCCTATGGATGAGAGAAATTTAGAAGTATTGCCTTATAAACTCAATTGTTATAACATTCATAGTAATAGAAAGACATTCTTTACAACAACTGTACTAAAGAGATATCTATGAAAATTAATTACCATATCAAATTCTCCATTACAATAGCTGCAGTAAATAAAACAAGAGTTAGTATGGAGTAATCAGAGAAACTTAAATGATACTTGCACAATCATCTTATCAATATTTCAACCTCATCTTAACATTTTAAAGCTTCAACAATTTCCATGTATTCAATTACTCCTACATGCAATAGATCAACAACTATATAAACCATCTATATTTTAATCAAGTCAGCACCTAGAGGGAATGGGTCATCCAAAAAAAGAGCCCCATTTTATGTTTAGAAATCAATTTTCTTATCTAACTTATATAATAACTCTTTTTTGGTATGACAGAGAGTGCCAAAACTTTTCCAGCAACAGAGACCCAATCCCCTAGAGCTAACTAGGTGGTTCAAATAAAAGATCTGAGAAGATCTAGGGTTCACTCAAACTACACTCAACTCTTGTAATATCCTAAACCATCAAGACCATGTTAACGGGCAATGTAGAATGCTGTGATATTTCTATACAACATACACCAACTAGGATTAAGGTGTAACTGCAGATTTCTCGTCTGCACCACATCTCAAGTAGGTATATCCTCTTAAAGGCAACATTACCTTTCAAATATTTCCAAGAAATGGGGTAAAAGGTATAAATCATTATAACTGGTAGATAGATAACATTAAAATTCCAGTATGCATGCTCCTTGTAGGCCTCCTTCACATATTGTTCATTAGATTTAAAAATGTTCATTTAGACATTTCAACAAACACATAGTAGGGATAGCCGATCTTTAAAAATCAAGAACAAGGCAGGCATTAAGAAGATTAATGCAAAATAAACTTACCAAACAAATTCATTCATTTACGCAAAATAAGACTTACCAAAACTACGGGCAACAACTGTCGACGGTGGAGACAGAGGCGGTGGAGACTGTGTGTTGAATTCGTGGACAACTATCAACGTCACGCAGCAACAGTGCAGTGGAGGCGGCAGGTGAAGGCAGTGATGGTGGAGGTTGTATATTGTTTTTGTGGCAGCAATCGATCGAACCTACAGTGGAGGCGGAGGCCGGTGGAGATGGAGGCAGAGGCGGAGGAGGTCATTGGAGGCGGAGAGTTTGTAGTCGGACGATGGAGAGGAGGCCGGCGGAGGCTGAGGCGGCTGCAGGAGGTGGGGGTGGCCGGTGGAGGTGGAGGCCGAGGCCGAGGCAGAGGCAGCTGGTGGAGGCCGAGAGTTTGTAGTCGACGATCTCTAGGGCAAGAATTGGTTTTATTTGTGATTTCAAATTTTTCTTAAGTGTGTGGAAAATATATTTAAAATTAATTTTGTGAAAATTAGATATCATATCATATACTATATGTATATCTTTTATCTAAAATCTTTTATTTAACAATATTTATGTTCTTTTTAATTCTAAAACAAGAATAATTTTAAAAAAATTAATTTATTTCATAATATATATTTGTTAATGGTAACTTTAAATTTTAATATATGGCTAGAAGAAAAAAATTTGTACTTGATTAAGGGTATATTCATAAAAATAAAAAAATAAATAATAAATAGACAACGGAGAAAGAAAACAATTATTTGTACTTGTTGTCTTTAATTGAATCAATTATTAAATTTTAATATGAAAAATATATACATATTATTTTTTCATTAGACAATGCAAGACGACAACGTCAATTAGCAACAGTTGTCTATTAGCGAAAAAGCATGTTAACAAATACAATTTCAACTAACAAGTAACACAACGAGTAATCTTTTCATACAACAAGTGTATATCTTTGAACTAATTTTGTTTTTTATATCTAATCTAGTAATTTTAAACTAAAATAGATAATATCTTGCAAAACTTTTATTTTTAGTAGTAATTTAAAACTAAAAATTAAGGAAATAACCTAATAGTATTACTCTTTTGTGAGGATGGTACTAGAAAATAACCTAATAGTATGTAATACTAGACTGAGTAATTCCTAATACCATCCTCACAAAAGAGTTATACTATTAGGATCCCAACATCAATACTTGTAAATAGAATCACTAAATCATTAATCAAATTGATAATCACACACCAAATCACTAAATTTATCATAACATGGAGTTTTGGTAACATGAGGATGTGTGAATACTAAAAGTGGATATGATTACTATAAGTATTACAAGTACAAACTAGCATGTAACACAACGAGTAATCTTTTCGTACAACAAGTGTATATCTTGGAACTAATTTTGTTTTTATATCTAATCTAGTAATTCAAAACTAAAATAGATAATATCTTGCAAAACTTTTATTTTTAGTAGTAATTTAAAACTAAAAATTAAGGAAATAACCTAATAGTATTACTCTTTTGTGAGGATAGTACTAGGAAATAACCTAATAGTATGTAATACTAGACTGATCAGTTCCTAATACCATCCTCACAAAATAGTTATACTATTGGGATCCCAACATAAATACATGTAAATAGAATCACTAAATTATTAATCAAATTGATAATCACACACCAAATCACTAAATTTATCATAACATGGAGTTTTGGTAAACAGGATGTGTGAATACTACAAGTTGATATGACTACTATAAGTATCACAAGTACAATTTCAACTAACAGGTAACACAACGAGTAATCTTTTCGTACAACAAGTGTATATCTTTGAACTAATTTTGTTTTTTATATCTAATCTAGTAATTTAAAACTAAAATATATAATATCTTGCAAAACTTTTATTTTTAGTAGTAATTTAAAACTAAAAAATTAAGGAAATAACCTAATAAAATTACTCTTTTGTGAGGATGGTACTAGGAAATAACCTAATAGTATGTAATACTAGACTAAGTAGTTCTTAATACCATCCCCACAGAAGAGTAATACTATTATGATCTCAACATCAATACTTGTAAATAGAATCACTAAATCATTAATCAAATTGATAATCACACACCAAATCACTAAATTTGTCATAACATGGAGTTTTGGTAACATGAGGATGTGTGAGTACTACAAGTGGATATGACGACTATAAGTATTACAAGTACAATTTCAACTAGCAGGTAACACAACGAGTAATCTTTTCGTACAACAAGTGTATATCTTTGAACTAATTTTGTTTTTTATATCTAATCTAGTAATTTTAAACTAAAATAGATAATATCTTGCAAAAGTTTTATTTTTAGTTGTAATTTAAAACTAAAATTTAAGGAAATAACCTAATAGTATTACTCTTTTGTTAGGATGGTACTAGGAAATAACCTAATAGTATGTAATACTAGACTGAGTAGTTCCTAATACCATCCTCACAAAAGAGTTATACTATTAGGATCCCAACATCAATACTTGTAAATAGAATCACTAAATCATTAATCAAATTGATATTCACACACTAAATCACTAAATTTGTCATAACATGGAGTTTTGGTAACATGAGGATGTGTGAGTACTACAAGTGGATATGACTACTATAAGTATTACAAGTACAATTTCAACTAGCAGGTAACACAACGAGTAATCTTTTCGTACAACAAGTGTATATCTTTGAACTAATTTTGTTTTTATATCTAATCTAGTAATTCAAAACTAAAATAGATAATATCTTGCAAAACTTTTATTTTTAGTAGTAATTTAAAACTAAAAATTAAGGAAATAACATAATAGTATTACTCTTTTGTGAGGATGGTACTAGGAAATAACCTAATAGTATGTAATACTGGACTGAGTAGTTCCTTATACCATCCTCACAAAAGAGTTATAGTATTAGGATCCCAAAATCAATACTTGTAAATAGAATCACTAAATCATTAATCAAATTGATAATCACACACCAAATCACTAAATTTATCATAACAAGGAGTTTTGGTAAACATGAGAATGTGTGAGTATTATATGTGGATATGACCAAGGATGAAAATATCGGTATTGATGGAAATATCGGTACCCTGAATTTATGGATATATCGGTGGAAATATCGATATCGAATATCGATATTGGTAAAAAATAGAAAATTCACGGAAATTTCATTAAAATAATGGAAATTTAATATGAAATTTTAGACAATATTATTACTAGTCTTAATACATTAATTGAACTTAAAATCTCAATAAAATGAGAATCTTACAACAAACATATCAAGAAAACATACGTAAGAAATATAAAATGATACAACAATTGTTCATAATTATTGAATATTACACAGCTAATACCAAAATGATGTTCTATGAGCCTCAAATGTAAAAGAAGAAAGATCATCTTGGTCTAAGTAATAATGGTACCAAGTCCCGAGGATTGAGAATTGAAAAAAAAAATTATATCCCGAAATTTCCCAAAATTTTGACTGATAAATTACCGAAATTTCCACGATATTTCTCGATAATCTGCACATTTTGAATTACCCTGAACCGATATCGATATAGTAATCGAAATTTCCCAAAATTTCCGATATTTTCCCAAAATTTGACATACATTTTGGAAAAATAATCGTTCAAGTGAATTTCCATATCGGTACCCTCAAATTTCTGAAATTTCGGTGAAATTTTGGCAAAATTTCATGAAATTTCAAACCTTGGATATGACTACTATAAGTATCACAAGTACAATTTCAACTAACAGGTACACAACGAGTAATCTTTTCGTACAACAAGTGTATATCTTTGAACTAATTTTGTTTTTTATATCTAATCTAGTAATTTAAAACTAAAATAGATAATATCTTGCAAAACTTTTATTTTTAGTAGTTATTTAAAACTAAAAATTAAGGAAATAACCTAATAGTATTACTCTTTTGTGAGGATGGTACTAGGAAATAACCTAATAGTATGTAATACTAGACTAAGTAGTTCCTAATACCATCCCCACAAAAGAGTAATACTATTAGGATCCCAACAACAATACTTGTAAATAGAATCACTAAATCATTAATCAAATTGATAATCACACACTAAATCACTAAATTTGTCATAACATGGAGTTTTGGTAACATGAGGATGTGTGAGTACTACAAGTGGATATGACTACTATAAGTATTACAAGTACAATTTCAACTAATAGGTAACACAACGAGTAATCTTTTCGTACAACAAGTGTATATCTTTGAACTAATTTTGTTTTTTATATCTAATCTAGTAATTCAAAACTAAAATAGAAAATATCTTGCAAAAGTTTTATTTTTAGTAGTAATTTAAAACTAAAATTTAAGGAAATAACCTAATAGTATTACTCTTTTGTGA
This sequence comes from Prunella vulgaris, assembly GCA_026898435.1. Lineage (NCBI taxonomy): Eukaryota > Viridiplantae > Streptophyta > Magnoliopsida > Lamiales > Lamiaceae > Prunella > Prunella vulgaris. Next base: position 41,189 of record JAPKLY010000560.1, read on the forward strand.
GGATGGTACTGGAAATAACCTAATAGTATGTAATACTAGACTGAGTAGTTCCTAATACCATCCTCACAAAAGAGTTATACTATTAGGATCTCAACATCAATACTTGTAAATAGAATCACTAAATTATTAATCATATTGATAATCACACACCAAATCACTAAATTTATCATAACATAGAGTTTTGGTAAACATGAGGATGTGTGAGTACTACAAGTGGATATGACTACTATAATTATTACAAGTACAATTTCAACTAACAGGTAACACAACGAGTAATCTTTTCGTACAACAAGTGTAGATCTTTGAACTAATTTTTTTTTTATATCTACTTTATTAATTTAAAACTAAAATAGATAATATATTGCCAAACTTTTATTTTTAGTAGTAATTTAAAACTAAAAATTAAGGAAATAACCTAATAGTATTACTCTTTTGTGAGGATGGTACTAGGAAATAACCTAATAGTATGTAATACTAGACTGAGTAGTTCCTAATACCATCCTCACAAAAGAGTGATACTATTAGGATCCCAACATCAATACTTGTAAATAGAATCACTAAATCATTAATCAAATTGATAATTACACCAAATTGTAGTCGCAGTTTCTGGTTGCTGAATTTCTGGTCGAAGTTCGCCAAATTTCTAGTCGGAGTTCGCCAAATTTTGTCTCGGTTTCTGGCTGCTGAATGTGCTAAAATTCAAAATTCACGCAACTTCTCCTTGATTCACGACGAAATTGGGGAGCTAGGGCGAGTATTGGAGATTTTTTTTATCATATTTTTTTAAACAATATTAAGAATCCATTTTTTAGTTACAATATATAAAAAATTTACATGATTGAGGGTGATGCAGTTGGCTAGCGCGTAGGTCTTATAGTTCTGGGCGATCTTAAGGTTGAGAGTTCGAGCCTCTGTCACCCCAAATTTTTAGTTATCAACTTTCCAAGAATTTAATTGGAAGTAATAGAGATTCTATTTTATCATATTTTTTCATGTTCAATAAACAAGCAATGTGTAGCTTAGTTGGTGAAAGACAAGTTATTTTTTGGAAAGGTCATAGGTTCAAGTGCCATTGATGTATTTATTTTTTATACTGCAAATAAAAATTATCTAGTTATTTGTCTATTCGTCAAGTTTAATCGAAAGGTTTTGTGATCGAACCTTAATAAACAAATTTTTTTAATAAATTTTATATTCACAATTTTATTCAGTAAAATCTATATTTTATATGGAAAAATTTATTAATCTTCACCATATATAAATATTGGTGACAACATACTATGTCACTATTTACTATGAACAATTAATGACGAAACATAAAACAGTCGTGCAAATTGAATATTATATGACCAATATTGACCGTCACTAATTAAAATGAAGATCATTACCGAATAATATTGTGACGAAATAAGTGCATCATTAAAAAAAAGATTAATAATCATCACTATATATCAATATTGGCGACCAAAGAATATGTCACTAATTACTATGAACAATTAGCGACGAAACATAAAATTGTCATTAAAACTTTATATTATATGACCAATATTGATCGTCACCAATTAAAATTGAAATCGTCACCGAATAATATTGTGACGAAATAAGTGCGTCATTAAAAAAAGATTATTAATTGTCACTATATATCAATATTGGTGACAAAAGAATATGTCACTAATTACTATGAACAATTAGCGACGAAACATAAAATGTCATTAATATTATATATTATATGACGACTATGATCGTCACTAATTACAATGACAATTGTCACCAAATAATAGTGTGACGAATTAAGTGCTTCACAAATTCTTTTGAATAATTAATGACAAAACGTATAGTTGTCATAAAAATACTATTTTTCATGACGTTGAATATCGTCACTAAATATTATGAATATCGTCACCAAAGTTTATTGTGATGAATTTCTTGTTTTTGTCATGAAAATTTTGAATTAGTGACGAAAAAAATACCAGTGGCGACAAAAAGAAAATTCGTCACATATTCTCACTTTTTGGTTACGAAAATTAAATTTGTCACTTGTAGGTAACATATTGTGACGAATTTTGTATCGTCACACAAAATTTCGTCACGGAATGTGTGATTTCCTGTAGTAGCACTGCAGAAGCACGACAGTTGGGATCTCGTGTCCCCCACCTCATCATGCAAATATCATTGGCTGCAAATGGGTGTTTAGAATCAAACGAAACCCAAATGGTACTATTGACAAGTTTAAAGCCCGCCTTGTTGCTAAAGGTTTTCATCAGAGACCAGGATTTGATTATCACGAGATGTTTAGCCTAGATGTTAAACCAGTCACTATTCGCGCAGTTCTAACGCTCACTATTTCTTCTTAGTGGTCTCTACGTCAACTTGATATAAGCAATGCCTTTATCCATGGTATGCTCACAACTCCGGTTTACATGAAGCAGGCTCCTGGTTTTATTGATCCAGATCACCCATCTCATGTCTATCTGCTCAAAAAGTCTCTATATGGCTTATGTCAGGCCCCACGTGCCTGGTATCAGGCATTAAGCATTGCACCTATTACATTTGATTTTATCCAATCTCGGGCATTATTTACTTATTCTCGTGATAATGTTCATCTCATTGTTCTTGTCTATGTAAATTATCTTATTGTCACAAGTTCATGCCCCTCGCTTATTCGATCTTTGATCTCTAAAGTCTACTTTTATTGTAAAGGACCTTGGGGAGTTATCATTTTTTCTTAGCATAGAAGTGGCACGATGCAAGGAGGGTTTGTTCTTATCCCAACATAAGTACATTGTTGAGCTTCTACAGCGACACCAAATGGATGAAGAAAAACCATTAACTACACCTTCCTCTTCCAAATCTGGCTCATCTACTAGTTCAGTCAATGCTACCACATATCGCAGTGCAATTGGAAATCTACAGTACATGGCTTTCACTTGCCCAAACATTTCCTTTACGGTCAATCGTTAGGCTCAATCCATGTCTAATCCTTCTCCTGATGACTGGGGGTAATTAAACGACTCCTTTGTTACTTAAAGGGCACATTGAATTATGGTTTTCTGCTTCGACCTACTGATGACCTTTCCGTTACTACCTTTTCAGACTCTAATTTTGGTGGTGACTCACGTGATGGAAAAACAACATCTGCATATATAGTGTTTCTAGGGAAGAATGCTATCTCATGGAGATCTAGAAAATAAACAGGTGTGGTACGTTCGTCTACTGAGGCAGAGTACCGGGCACTAGCTTCAGCAGCTTCAGAGATTTGTTGGGTTATCCAACTTTTTTGAGATCTGTAGTTGTCAATAACACACAAACCACATCTTATATATGATAATATGAGTGCCACTCGATTAGATTTACATCCTATTCAACATTCCAAGATGAAACACATTGCAATAGATGTTCATTTTGTTCGAGACTTAACAGCCAAGGGCCTTCTTTCCGTCTCTTATGTTAGCACTCTCGATCAGCTTACAGATTTGCTAACAAGACCTTTGCCATGAAATTGGTTTGACTTACTTAGATCCAAAATTTCAGTCGCTGATGGGACGTCAATTTTGCAGCGGTGTATTAAGGAATGTGAAGATTCTAGAAGATAAGATTATTTGAATTAGTTTTGTATCCTATATTCAAAATTATAGGAGATAATATTTCTTTTATAACAATCTTGTATCTCTACATATATGGTTGTAATCTTCACTCATTGAATAACAATAATCATTTTACTATAGTTCGTGTTTCGTTATTTACTGCTTTCCATCCATTACATTATTTATACGTTAATGTTTGGGGACCGACGTATGTTGTCTCATTGGATGGTTCAAAGTATTTCTTACTACTTGTGGATTTATTTACTCATTATTGTTGGGTATATTTGTTTAATGCTAAATTGCAGGTGCGTACAATCTTTTCTCAATTTCGTTCACTTGCCGAAAGTTTATTTGGGCATTCTATTAAAAATATTTTTTCGGATAATGGGAATGAATTTATTGTGTTACATTCATATCTGGTTTAAAGTCAGCTCCTCATACACCCCAATAAAATAGGCTAGTTGAATGTTTAAATCATCATGCACTTGAAGTCGCTGAGAAAATATAAAAAATAGTCATGTAACTTTATCTAAGTCCAGATTTAGTCCTTTATCTTTTTAATTTCTCAATTATGGTCCTTAGTTATCAAGAATAGTCCTTGTTTTAAAAACAAGGACTATTCTTGATAACTAAATGACCATAATTGAGAAATTAAAAGAATAAAGGACTAAATATGGACTTTAAAGTTATAGGATCATTTTTTTATTTTTTCTATTAGTTATATATGTATTCTTATTTTATATTTTAAAGTGGGGGTTATCTAGGGTTTGATAGCAACATGGGAGATTAGGCTTTGCATTTGCTCTTCTTCGATCGAGAATTATTGATCATATCTTATTTCAATTCTTGTTGTGATCATGGCTTCAAATTTTAATCCATTGTTCATTAAATCCCGCTTGGATAAATTCATGATGGCTTCAAGACTCTATGGCCAATTCTTGATCAACTTTCTCAGATAACTGACAAGTGGTGGCTGCTATGGACTCATTCTTTCTTGGGTTTGCTAGCTATGTTAAAGCATACAGAGCCCAAGAAAATGAAGAGTGTGCTGAGATTGTGGTTGAAAGCTAAAGTATTTGCATGATAAGATGAAGTACTTCGTCCATGGCATTTAGAGCAAGAACTTGGGAATCTCCCCTCGGTTCCTGAATAATCTTGAGGATAGTCATTTTATTGACCAAAATATTGATTCACGTGTCAATTCTTCTCAGGTTTTATGTTGAGATGATTCAAGAAGTCATCGAAGGCGTTCAAGCTTGGATGCCGTGAACTTTTTTGGATTACCCGACAAATTGGGTAAAAATATTCTTAGTTCTAGCTTAAATTCAACTATGCATGATGTTAATTACTTTGTTCATCCCCAGAAGCAGGGAAACTCCTTTCCACCTTTGTATGTGAATATATAGTGCCCAGGAATGCCCATTGGCAGTGGAGGTCGTTTCTTCTAAATCTTTTAGGGATATTGATAAAGATTCTCTTTCCTCGAGACCTTATCTTCAGAAACCTCTGAACGGGAATTGTAGGAAGAGTGTGTACACAAGAGATTTGGATGTGGACTATTCCCCACTTGCCAATGTTGGTGCTCACACTTCACACTCTACTCAGCACTTAAAGAAGTCGTTTGCTCATGCAGTTGGACAAGGCCCAAGGGCTCCTTTGGCTTCTCCATGAAACTAACTTGTTTGAACATTCTAAGCCAACTCGTCAAGGTGATTTGTTTGTTGTGGAGATTGATGAAACTGCAAATCAACAGAGTGTGAAAGAATTTCAAAATGTCTTTATTAGTCGCATGCTCAATCAGCTAGCGAAGCCACTTTTAAGAAGGCTAGACTTAACTAATTCTTTTCTGGGGCTTTATAGGATTACCTTATTTTGAAGTTAATTCATCTTGGTAAAGGTTATTATATTGTGTTTTTTAAGAATGCTTCGAACAAGAACATGATTAGAAAAAGAAGAAACTGGCAACTGGATTCTGGGAATTTTAGGTTGTGAAATTGGGTACTAATTAGGGTCATTATTGCATCATTTGGCATCCATTTCTATATGGTTTTGATGATATTATGTTCATATTTGACCCTAAAATGCTATACATTGTGCTATTGACCCCGTGTTGGCTAGAAATTGTGTTTTGTAGTGAAAACGAGTAAAAACGAGGAGTTCGTGAATATGATGAAGAAGACGAGGTGATCCGAGCATGTGGAGATGTTCAAATGACTCAAGGGAAGACCCTAGGAGGCTCGAATGAGGAACCGGATGGAAAAAGAAGAAAATGGAAATCGGACGTCGCAAGGCACTCCAAGTCGCGCGCCTGGAAGCTCAAGATCGCACACCTAACAGCTCTAGATCGCGTGCCGGATCCCTGGACCGCGCGCAATGGCGTCGCGTGCACAGCCGTGCGCATTGCTTGATCGCGTGTCCGCCAGTACCAAGTCGCGTGTGAAGGCCAATTTCCGGATTTCAAGGGGCAGTTTCATCTTTTGCGTGTTTTAATGAAGGGCATTTTGGTACTTGCTTGAGGAGTACTATATATACTTGAGGCATCAGATTTCCAAAGACATTCTACACACTTTCATTCATTTTCTTAGATTCTTAATTAGATTAGGGAGTTAAGAAAAGTTACAAAGTGGGTTTCTTAGATTTTCTCATCTTCAATCTTCAATTACTTTTAATCCATCAGTTGGATCGATGATCCGTTTGTTGATTTAGTTTAGTCAGATTAGAACTATGTTTCTAAGGTTCGGTTTTGCATTTCAAGTTTCGAATTGCAAGTTTGGATTCCAAGGTAGTGAATGGCAATTTCAATTCTCTTGTTTTAGGTAAGAATTTTGTAATCTCTTTTCATATTAGTAATCATGATGATGTTAGATTGCTTAATTGTAGTTTTGTTCATTCAATTAGCCATGGGCTAATTTCTTAATGCATTGGTGTATGAATCCTATGTAGTAGTTTGGTGATTCTATTGATCCTATGAATGCTTTGTTATATTGAATGATTAATTCTCTTAATTGATGTTATGAATGAATGTTTAGCATTGCCAATTGAATGTTTAGAACCCTAATGGAGTAGCAAGAAATGAGAATTGAGCTTTTCATGAATGTTCTTTATTGAAGGTTGAGCATGCTAGGTGTTTGATGAAATTCCCTTAGGACAATGAGAATTGCCTATGAGATTAGTCACCAGAATTAGGGTGTTAAGTGTCATTAGGGAGACCTAGACACATTAACAAAGCTCTTGCTTAATTGATCATTCAATAGAACTTGTATGATTAGGAGAGATAGGCACCAAATGAATCATAGGAGGATTACACTAATGCATGCTTCCACTCTTGCTCACTTTGATAAAAGGTGATAGGTAGTCTTTACTATTTTGTGAAGAAAAGTAGTTAGCAACCCCAACCGCTTTATTGCTTTCTTAGTTTAAATTCTTAAACAACAATCTTACTTTACAATGCTATGTTTCCCTGTGTTCGATATTATTACTTGGTCATCTTGCCACATCTACAACTACTATGTACACTTGCGTGAGACACGATATTGGCAAACAGGTACCTAATTTCAACCCGAATAAAGTGTGTACTTCCCTGACACAGGTTTGGGTCAGGTTTACGAAGCAGCCAATTGAGGCATCCTCAAATTTTGAAGTCTCTTGCAGTTTGTGTTGGTAATTTGATGTTAAAGGACCATAATTGACAAATTAAAAAGATAAAGAAAATCTGGACTCAGACAAATTTATAGGAGTATTTTTTATATTTTCTCTAAACCAGTCGCGCCTTGCTTCGTCATGCAGCATTGCCTCCATCGTATTGGTAATTTGAAATATAAATTGTTGTTTATTTAATAAATCGCATCCCACCTCCCTTCTTTACAAGAGATGTCCATTTCAAGCTCTTTTGGCACGTCTCTAAAATTATTCTATTTGGAAAAAATTAACAATTCTAGTCAAATTTAGTAGCTTGTTTCTTTTTTAGCCATAGAACACACAGATTACAGGTGGAGTGCTCATGAAATGCCATTGAACGGGGTGGAATCCTATAAGAGTTGTAAAAAAAATAACACCTCCGTAGCTTTTTTCAGTTTTTCACGGGTGTTGGTCCCAGATAAACAATAACAGGTGTATGGGGGGAATACACCTATAAGTATAGATTTTTTAAAAATTATAGGTTCACAGTGGACTTAAGAACACAGGTGACCTGATAATACTATCAGTGGACTTGAAGGTCCTCTATGAGGTAGCCTGTGTTTTAATCAGATTACGAATTTAGCAGCGGATTAAATATAAACACCTGTTTTAAAGATTTTATCAACTCACACAAAAGGAATAAAGCACTAAGGACACGGAGAATTTATAGTGGTTCGGAGTTAAACTCTCCTACATCCACTTTTCCTGATTTAACAGGAGAATTCCTTAACCACATGAATTCCTTGTTTTAGAGTGCCAAGGTGCACTGATGAAGAACAACTTCTCTTGATCTCTAGGATTTTCCCTGAGTCCTAGTCCTCTCAAGATTTCAGACTGAGAAACTACTCAGCTTACTTTCTTCCAACTCTTAGCATTGAACCTATTACAGTTTGTAGACTTTGAGTACTCCAACTGATGTTAAGATAACCCTTTACAATGTTGACCAATATCTGGGTTGGGTTATCTCAGTAGGCTTCTAAGAATAATACAGTGTAAGCTTAAGTACAGAGTTGAGCTCTAGACAGTGTAAACACTTGGGAAACTGGTGTGATTTTAAGTGCTTGAGAGAGGTGAACTTTTGAGAGCTTTAGAATTCAGATGAGCTTGTTAGTTTCCCGTACTTAGCTTCTTCTTCAACTCATGTATATATAGACATAATTTGAAAAATGATCCATTGGAGAGGTAGTTTTCAAATTATGCTATTTTTAAAATCCAACGTTCTTCCATGATCTTCTTCAGATTTTGGATGGTCAATTCTAAGCATTAATGGTTGAAAGCTTCATTAAATGCCTGCTTAGAAATAATGTAGCCCCCTTTGAAAAGTGTGTCATCCTAGGTTGTTGGTTGCTTCTGAACATGGTACTGACAGGTCAGTCTGTTGTGTCAGGTCCTTACATAGGTGGCAGCCTCTCATTGGTCTGTCTTTAATTGTTCCTCAGACCAGACAAACGGTCATATTAAAGTCCCCTGTCTCTCTCATCAGGTGACTTCAGAACATTCATTTTGTTGCATTTAAAACTTCATTTGAGTGTTGCAACTGCTTTCATTAATGTGGTAATGCATTTAATGAATCCGTCTTGTTCTTCTCAAGAGGGTTCTTCAGGTTACTTGGACTTAGTCTTCTGAGGTGTCTTTTTTTAGGGGTGGGTGTATTTCCCAGTTCTTCATTAGGCTAGTCTGACTTATACAGGCTACTTTTATCTCAAGTAACCTATTTTTTACAAACTTATTCTTCTAAGTTTTTGACTTAGCCTCCTAACAATTAGGTTGTTTTTCTATGTTTATACAATTGTTACATTATAGGGGAGTCTTTGGGATTACATCAAAACACTTTTATACATCATTTCCCAACAACGGGTAACACGACCTAACTATGCACAGTGAAACGTATGCATTACGGGGTGGAATCCTTGTGGAATGATATGGAACGAGGTAGAATTCTACAATAGTAACTAATGAAATATCACCCTCATAGCATTTCTAGTTTCTTTCTTTTTTTTTACCTAATGGCTAAAAAGAAATTTTGCAAAAGAGTTGGCTAAAAAAACAAACTAGAGGCTAGGGTTTGATCAAAATTGCATGTTCTCATTATTCTAAATTGCATAATTTCGGATGATTGTGTTTCCCATAGTTGCATATACTTTTACCAGGAAAGCTCACATAGCTGTCTCTCCTTGCATATTTATTGGATATTCCACAACTCAAAAGCTTACAAGTGTTATGATGCTCGATCTAACCATATCTATATTTCTCGACATGTCCAGTTTAATGAGGATTCCTTTCCTGGAGCATCATTGTCCTCTCCAAAAAGTGCAAATGATGCTCGAACTAACCTTGTTTATACTACTTGTTGTGTTACCTGGACCATCATTACAACTACTACATTCATTTTGTTCTACTTGTAATAGTTGCACCCCCTGTTGTGCCTTCACCATCATCCGTCTATACAACCTCAGGTTGATCCGCCCCATCCTGATGAAACGTTATAGGTTGTAAGTGGTTATTTCGCATAAAGTGCAAATTTGATTGCTCGATTGACATATATAAAGCCTGCATTTGTGCTGGTAAATTGCACTTTTAGTCCCATGAGAATTTATGTTCATGAATTTGGTCTTTTTTTTTTAACACAAAAGGTCTCATAAGAAATTTTCGTCAAAACTAATGAATTAACGTGGGATCAAATCTATCAAGCATCAATTCTTATTGGACTAAAAGTGCAATTTATTTTAACAAATGAGACTAAATATGCTAAGAAAATGACCAAAAAATTACAAAAAAGTGCAATTTATTTTAACAAACGAGACTAAATATGCTAAGAAATGACCAAAAAAGAATGTGGGACCAGATTTGTTGAGCATAAATTTTCATGAGACCAAAAATGCAATTTACCTGTTGTTGGTCCCTTAAAGTGGTCAAGGTCTAGAGGGGGGGTGAATAGACCTTGAGTCCAAAATCAGATTTTTTAAACTTTTCAAAATAGAGGGAATTCTAAAACCTTACAGTAGCCTCCAACAAGTTTAAAAAAAGTAAGTCTACAAGAGTTTTAGAAACTGGACCACAAAGGTTACAGCTGTGGACTTAAGAAGTCTACAGCTGCAGAGTTCAAAAACTTACAAATAAAAAAGATCACTTGTAGACAAAATATCAGAGGAGTTCTCACAATTAAAATTGTATTGAGAATACTCTAATGTGCAGCGAAAATAAGTGAGTGTTAATGAAAACAATATAAACAGACTTAACAGCTGAGTGACTTAGAGAAGTCTACAGCTGTAGAATCAGTTTCTCTTTGTGAAAATCACAAGGTCTTTGTGCACTCGAATTTCAAAAGAATGATGAATGTAATAGTAAATTAAATATGCATAACAAGAATATAAATAATAGAAAAGTAAATAGGCCAAGTTTATAGTGGTTCAGTGTCTGTAAAAAGACCACCTACATCCACTATTACACCACTCAGGTGCCAAATTCACTAAGATGAGATCACTCAGATCAATATAAGTAGTTCCCCCTTAGAACTAGGTTCACTCAGATTCCTATTCTAACAAGAGATTAAACTACCCTATTCACTCAGAATATAACTCACAAAGAGTTTTACAAAACCTCATAAAGAGATATCTACACTAAGTAGATATTAAAACAGGTGAGGGAACAACAACAAAAGGGGTGTGATTCTTTCTAAGAAAATCCTAACCAACTATCCTATGAATCACAAAGAAAAAAAAAATAAAGCTCTCTCAGAAAGTTTGTTGGCTGTAGACTTGCTTAGGCAGAATGCTTGTATGCTCAGGGTTGTTATTATTGCTTCCTCTGAGGACTTCTTCTATTTATAGATTGAGTGGTGTGACTTATCCGTTGGAATTTTCAAATTTGAAATCCGGATAAGGCTCCTCTCTCTCCATTTGGCATGTGTGAAGTGGTCCTCATCCTTCACACAGGATAGTACTGAGTGTACTATTGTCCTTTTCTTCAGAATTCTGGCTGTCTTGCAACTAATCTCCATTGTCCTCCAGAATTAAAGAAATATCAGTACATTTTAGTGAGTGCATTATAGCTACACTAATTTTGCTTAAGGGTCTTCATTATCTTAAAAAAAATCTCTGACTTGTACTTCTTCTTCAAACGGTTCTTTGCAGCTCTAGAGTCTTCAACCTTGCAGCTGTAGAGTCCTGTCAAAAAGAAAAATCGGCTGTAGAGAAACCTTACAGCTGTAGGGTCATGTCTGGCTCTAGAGTGATCAAATATACTGCTGCAGACTTCACTTACAACTATAAATTTCAAACACCAATTTCCTTAGAACAAGTGTTAGATCAATATATCCAATTTAAACACATTGTTTTGCATACATCAAAATCTAAACCAAGGTACTTAACAATTTCCCCCTATTTTGATGTTGGCAAAACAACAACAAAAACAAGCAAAGCAAACAACAAAGACAATAAAGCATTGTCTTATAGGAACAGAGCAGGAACAACAAAGAGCAAAGCAAATAGAACAACAGAAGAAAAAGGGCTGCATAAACTAAAAAGGTTCAGGGTACAGCTTACAGTAGATAATTAGACTAAAAACTAAAATGTCACTACAAAAAAAGTTCAATTTAACGAGGGAAATTAATAAGGGGAATCAAACACTAAGTATTAACGAGTGCATTGGTGAGGGCAAAATTTTAGCGAGGGTTTTGACTAGGATAGTATTTCCCTCGCCTAAGACGAGGGTTTCAACGAGTGTAATATTCATACTCAGCAAAAGACGAGGACACTCCCCTCGCCATGTCAACAGTCAACATAAAAGTATGAGGGCCACGTAACCCTCGCTAATTAATGAGTATATTGTTCCCCTCGTCAAACAAGGCGAGCACTCATCCCTCGCCTCCTCACACACTTTCAAATGGTGAGTACCTAGCCCTCGCCTATTTTAATGAATCGGATGGCTAGGCAGCACTCTTCCCTCACCTATTTCAATATTATTCATACACCAACAGCTTCTCCCCATTATGATGAGCATTTAATAATTAAACATATGGTATTATATTATGTAAGAATATATTATTAATAAAATATAATGAGTATTTATACTATTAATTAATATCATATTTAGTAGAGTATGTGTTGTATATATATTATATGTACGTATATATATAAATATGTATATTAATATATTATGTGTATATAATATTTAGCAGAATAATTGAATAAGTAGTAAAAAAGATTAAGAATATAATTATTTTAATTTATTGACAATATTTAAATTAAAATGATCAACTCGTGTTAATATATAAGTAGCTAGTAAAAAAGATTAAAATTATAAATTTTTATAAATTTATTAATAATATTTTTATTAAAAAGATAAAAAAGGTGTATATATACGTATTCATATTAATAAATAGTTAAAAAATTATAAATTTATTATTTTATAATTTATAATAATAATTAGATAATATAAATATAAATATAAACAATTAAAATACATATAATAAAGTAATAATATAAATATAAAATTAAAAATATATAATACATATATATTATAATCTAAATCTTATCAATTAATAACTCTAGCCTAAACGGCTAGCCACAACACGCAAGAACTCTATTTACATGAAGGTTGTGAGTTCAAATCCCATGGAGTGCGAATTTGCCCCAGCTTGGGGTTGCCTTCACATCAGCCCGTGGGTTCGAAACCCCATCCTAGTATTTTTATTATTATCACAAAAAGACGAGGGGAACCCCGCCCTCGTTATTGGCAAGCACTTTAGCTAGGGTGATGACGTGTACTTTGGCGAGGGCCACGTGGCCCTCGCCTTTTCTGGTACTCGCTAATGCCCTCGTTATTGCCGAGGGCCCAATTTTTGCCCTCGTTAATTAATAACGAGGAGCATTTTAAAGAGGGCATTTCCACTCGTTAAAACCCTAGCCAAATGGCTTCCCCTCGTCATTTCCCTCATTAATCCCCTCTTTAATTTCCCTTATTTTTGTAGTGTGTTTTAGTGTCTAATCTATAACAGAGTCTTCATCTTCTTCTGTGTTTTGGATCAGCATCATCTTCATCATCATTCTCATCCTCAGATTCATCTTGGGGCTTTAGAATTCCTTGCTCTACCAGCTTCATGTTCTTCTCATCTTCTTCAAAATACTTCATCAACATCTGAAGTTCATAGGCATCAAATTCTTCTTCTTCCTTCTTTGATTTGAATATCCTTTTAGGCAATGGATTTATCTTGATCTTCACACCAAGGAGGCGAGCATTGTCTCCTTTGTATAAAGATCCATCAGCCTTCAAGTCCTTGAACTTCTGGAATCTGTCCTTCTTGAGTTTAATTCTCTTGATCACTGTATGCCTGTTGCATATACTCAAGAATTCTTCCCAGAGAATATCAAACTCAGTCTTCATTTGATTCTCTTTCTCAAACTGTTCTTCAGCAGGTATCATGCTCAATGGTTGAACATCCAAAGGTTGAGCAGTGACAACAGCTGTAGATTGTTCAAATTCTTTCTTTTTCTGTTTTTCTTTTTTCTCTCTCTCTTCCTTCTCTTTCTTCCTTTCTCTTGATTCTTTCACAGTCTGTTCCCAATAACCCAAAGGTTTTTTAGATGTATGAGTTGTAGGTTTCTTTTGAGCTGTAGATTTAGGGTGCTTTATGATCTTGCTTCCTTTAGAGCTTCCCTTCATCTGTTCAGGTTGAGATCTTTCTTCTGACTATTCTCCCAGTCTCATGGACAAGTCTTTAGATTTGGCAGCTTTAAGTTCCTTTGCCCATGACTTTCCAATATCCTTCACATTTTCAAGAATATCTTTAGTGAACTTTTCTCCTTCTTTGATTTCTTTCTCAATATTGATTTCCCCCTTTTTGCCAACATCAATGTGTGACAAAATGGTGTTAAGCTTGCTCATAAGATCAGTCTACAAACTCTCATTTCCACTTATCATTTTGGTCATCTCATTCTTCATACTCTTCACTTCAACCTTCAAATTGAAAGAATCATCTTTCATCAGGTGGATATCAGACTGTAGAGTAGTAATTTCTCTTGTCTTCTGAATGACATCTTTTCTAATCAGTTCATTTTGAGCCAATAAGCTGTCCACAACAGCTTTAAAATTCTTTTCAAGAATTTTCTTTTCTTCCAAGCTTCTCTCTTCAAATTTTTTCACTAAGTCTTCCATTCCTTTCTTCACATTCTAAGAGATAATATATAGTATCAGGAACTCTCTTGACTTGCTTGAGGATTTCAGCTTCAATTCCTTTAAAAGAATCCTCTATCTTCTTCAGTTGAGATACAACTTCCTTAGGTGTCATTTGAGGATTTGTATCACTCTCCTCTTCTTCTGAATCTCCTTCTCTTATAACCAATTCCTTTCCTTTAGAAACTCTTTGAGCTTTGGAAGGCACCAACTCTACAGCTGTAGAGTCTTCAGTGGAGGCCTTCCTCTTGCTAGGAGTCAAAATTTATACCTTGTCTGTAGAGAAATCAGCAATGTAATCATCCATGTTTTCAACATTTTCTCTCTCAAGTGCTGAGTAACTCTGCAGGGGAGGAGTTCCATGCCTGTATATTTCTTCTAAAGTGAACATGGCAGGAGGAGGTTGTTTGAAAATGCTTGTAATGGGGTTTGACATATCCTTAGCACTTTCATCAATCTCCTTAGATGTGTCTTCAACAATCTGCTCATCAGCTTGAGCCTCATGAGATACTTGAACATCAGCTTGAATCATCTTAGCTTGAGCACCACCCATTGGTGCATCATCATCATCTGGCTTGTGCTCAGGCTCTTTACAAGGTGAATCAGTTTTCCTTGTCTCCTTTTCCTTTTCTGATTTAGGTTCATCAAGATTAGCTTCTTCAATATTTACTGGATCTGCAGCACTAGCTCCTGCAGATTCCAACAAAATAGCTTCCTCAGCCAGAGTAGTTAAGCCCTCAGCTTCAACTACTTGGTGACTTCCTTCACCAATTCTTTGTGGCATCTCTTCTTCACTTTCTGAGCTCACAAGTTTCTGGAAATTCAGCTTCTGGGTCTTCCTCAGACATAATTGCAACTCTCAAAGCTGCAGCTGCTGATTTAGTGATTCTCTGTTTTGCTGACTCTTCAACAACAATATGTTTTCCCTTTCCTTTATTCTTCCTGACTTTCTCAGAAATAAAGTTATCAAGAAAATTAGACTTCATCAGTTCACTTACATCACTACAATTTGTCCAGTCAACTACCCACTGGAACAAATTCCTTTCTTCAACTATCAATTTGTCCAATTCTTCTCTGACTATCTTCCAGTCATCAAATCTTTGTCTTTCTTCCTCAAATCCTTCTACCCTCTCAACTGGAACAACGGGGAGTTGTTCAGTTTCAGGTTCAGGTTCAGCAACATCTTCAACTTGTTTCTCAACAACTTGTACCTCAGACTGTATAGTTGGTAAGTCTACAGCTGTAGACTTGTCAATATTCTCAACTGTAACTTTCTTGGAATGAAATTTCTTCTGTCTCTTTTCTCTGTCAATTTCATCTTCAGAATCAGTTGGTTCATCCACCAAAAGCTTCCTCCTTACATTTTTCTTCTTCTTTCTTTCAGACTGTTTTGGTGGACTAGCAACTGTGAGTTTCTTTCCTTCAGTCTTGTTCTTTTTTCTTTTCTTGGACTTAGGAGCCATAAGAGCATCCACAACTCCTCTCTTGAAGTTAGCCTTTCCAATAATTCGATGACCTAAAATAGGTTGTCCTTCATGCTCATTAAATAAGGTAAATCCTACCTCCTTCAAAATGTAGTTCAAGAATAATCCAAAACCTTTATTCTTTCCAGTTTTTACTACATCATTTTCAATATTTCTCAGTGGCAACTCTCCTATATCAACCTTAACTTCTTTAACAAAAGCAATCATAAGATCCCACATTAGAATAGTGCCAGTATCATGAGCACCAGTTCTACATAATAAACACTTATCAATAGCTTCATATAAATAGACATACTCAACTGCAAGGTCAGTCTTCTTGAATGTCCTCTACCAGTTCTTAGGAAATGGCTCTTTGCAGTAAATCTCCTCCAATACTTCTCATCTTTATCAGCAAAATTGAGATTATCATGGGAGTCACCTCCAATCCTCAGATGTAGTGCTCTGCAAATATCACTAGCTGTGATATTAACTTTTCTTCCTTGTAGCTTTGCTGATAGTGTCTTCCTTTCCACATTGGCTTCTGTATTTTGATAGAACTCATGCACGATTCTATCATCATAAGCTCCAGGGTTGTGGGTGAGACAATAATGAATCCCTTGATTCACTATGTATCTAACAACGTCTTCCATAGCATCAGTGGGATGCTTCTTCAGTAACTCATCAAAATAAAAAAGAGCTCCAAAAATAACTTTCATTGACATGACGTTTGGTTTCAGAGAGTAAGGGATGGGGAGTGTTTAAAGGTTTCAGGGGGTTCGAATGTTAATGTGAGATATAAAAAGGACTAAGGGTCCTTTAAATACCTTTCCTAAAGCAGTCATTAAAGAACAGGGGTATAACGGTCTTTGACCTAAAATTTATGAGTTTTGAAATTTTGAGCCAAAACTTATAATTAAGTTTGTCCAAAATCTAACTCACATAAAATTTAATTCCATTTAAAATGTTACACATATTCAAACATTTTATTAATTAAAATACTGAATAAATCCAAAATGTCTGTAACTTAGTAGAAACGTTTCTAAATTAGTAGTGCTCCATTTAATTTTCAGAATTGTACAAAGTACTGTAAATTCCCTAAGTTTGTAGTTGATAATTTTAGAATTTGGAAATCTACAGTTGGTAAGGAATTTACAGTTCAGAACTAAGTCTACAGCTGTAGAGTTACCAACTCTGCAGTTGAATGACTTTGCAGCTGCAATTTTCCTTTTCACTGATTTTCCAATTTTCTAGGTTTGTCTTTGCAATTTAGTGATTTTCACAGAGTCTTCTTACAATTCTAACATTCCCAAATTACCTCTCAAGATTGAAAATCTTGACTCACACAAAGGTTTAGTGAAAATATCAGCAAGATTCAAATCAGTATGAATCTTTGTCAATTTCACATCCTTTCTTTCAACATGATCTCTTATGAAATGATGACTTACATCTATGTGTTTTGATCTAGAGTGTAAAACTGGATTCTGTGTAATAGCAATAGCACTTGTATTGTCACAGAATATAGTTATTTCTCTTGCATCAATCCCATAGTCTTGTAATTGATATTGCATCCATAAGATCTGTGCACAACAACTTCCAGGAGCAATGTATTCTGCCTCAGCTGTAGATAGAGCAATAGAGTTTTGCTTTTTACTGTGCCATGCCACCAACCTTTCACCTAAGAATTGACAAATCCCACTAGTACTCTTCCTATCAATCTTGCAGCCTGCAAAATCTGAGTCAGTGTACCCAATGAGTTAAATTCCTCCTTCTTTAGGATACCATAATCCTAGATTTTGTGTGGATTTGACATATTTGATATTTTCTTTACAGCATTCAAGTGTGATTCCTTAGGATTCACTTGGAATCTAGCACATACACCTACTGCAAACATGATATCAGGTCTGCTCGTTGTAAGGTATAGCAATGATCCAATTAGCCTCCTATATTTGGTTACATCAACACTTTTGTCATTCTCATCTTTGTCAAGACTCACAGAAAGTGTCATATGTATATAGGTAGGCCTAGAGCTGTCCATTCCAAATCATTTGATAAGCTCTTTAGTGTATTTAGCTTGATTGATGAAAATTCCATCTCTCATTTGCTTAAGTTGTAATCCCAAAAAGAAATTCAGATTTCCCATCATGCTCATTTCAAATTTCTCAGTCATGAGCTAAGAGAACTTTCTGCATAAATTTTCATAGGTTGAGCCAAAGATTATGTCATCAACATAGATTTGGACAAGCAATATGTAACGCCCCAGTTTTTCCAAAATGTTTCTTGGCATTCTAAAAACCCGAGTCGTCACTTAATGTCGAAAAATCTGGACTAATTTTTTTTTTTTTTGAAAACTACAAGTAACATCACATGAACAGCGGAAGCATACATTAAGGTTATAAAACGCAGTGGCCATTTTCAAAATATCACACACACGATCGTTATAAAAGTTTGGCGCAAAATAGATAGTTCTGATAAATATTACACACCATCATCGAGGAAATTATAAACGTTTACCGCCTCGGCATATTAGTTAAGTCATATTAAAACTACTAGTCTCGTTTTCACGAGTAATTTAAAACACTTTGGTAGGGAAGTAGTATCACTCCTCCACTGGCGCAAACTCCCCGTCATCGAGACCTGAAAAAGGATTTAAAAGTAAGGGGGGTGAGATTTGAATTCTCAGTGTGGGCGACCTGTACGCTACTATACATATTGGTAGTATGCAAACGTATCATTTTGTAAAAACACTTTTCATAGCCACAAAGGCTCATCATTCATCATATAGCCCGTAGGCTCTGTCCACCGTGGCGCCTAGCTACACAAGCCAGACCACTACATATCATTTGAGATACTTTTAATCATATAGCCCTCAGGCTCTGTCCACCGTGGCGCCTAGCTACACAAGCCAGACCACTACATATCATTTGAGATATAGCCCTGAGGCTCTGTCCACCGCGGCGCCTAGCTACACAAGCCAGACCACTACATATCATTTGAGATACTTTACCCGTAGGCATTTGGGTAATAACCTTGTAATCGGACCCAAAGGTCAAAAACATTTTCATTCAAATACACCAATAGTCCATATAATATTCAAGGCAATACAGTAAATGCCACCCACCTTAAACGCTTTCCTTTTTGCAAAACAATCACCGTTCCTTTCACCAGAGATTCTCGTCACCGTTCGCACACTTAGACCTAGCACCATTCGTTGTATTTCAATTATTAATATTTAAGAATTCTTGTTAAGATTTATACAATTAGTCCGATAAGGACATACACTTTACTTAGCATTTTTATTCACTTAAGAAGTTAATAAAATGTTTTACGGTAATTAGTAGCTTGAGGTTCTTATCTAGGTGCATTTAGCATACTCAACTTTGTTAGGATCTTATAAGGTTCTTCGTATTTTCCTTCTCAAGGCAAATAAGAAACATATGGTCCTTAATCTAAAATCAACACTAAATATCATTCCATTCACATAACTCATGCTTTCACATAGAATTCACCAAGGCTTTAGACTAGCTTCCTCATGGGAAAATATTTGTTTTCCTTCTAACAAGGAAATAACATATAATCAACAATATTCAAGTACTGCAGTTTGCATGTTGACCCACACTTATACCAACTTGGAGAATTTTCTAAAAATATCAGAACTCATTCAAAAATCATGAAATTTTTACTGTGACTAACCCATCAAGTGTAAATTATATATAAAATTTATTTCATATCATTTGGTTTAGGAAAATATGAGTTCTAGGCTAGTTTCCAAAACATGGCAGATTGTTCCAGAATTTTCCAGTATTGAGCAACTTTTGAAATAATTTTGGTAAAAATATTTACACATCTCCAAAAATCGTGAAATAAATCATGAAGATACTTAACTTCATGTAGTAATTTATAAAAATTTTAAAAGAATTCTTTCATGAACAGATTACTCCCAGAAAATCCATACTTTAGAAATAAGGGGTATTTTGTCACACTTTCTTAGAAAATTCATAACTTATTAATGAAAACTCCAAAAATGTTCAAACTAGATTCAAATGAAAGATAACTTGATGTAGTTTCCAACCATATAACTATCATCCAAAAATTTATAGCACATGAGGTCCGAATTCTGTACGAAATTCGAGGTCAGTGCTTAAAGTGTGTGATTTGTGTGCATGCTTTCACTTACATTTTCAATTTCATAACTACCATGCAACCAACATTTTAACTCCTTCAAAAACATCATTCTAGACTTCATTCATCATGCATTTGAACATTGGAAAGTATAAAGTCCTAGGGTTTCATGGTCTCTAAAAATATGGAACAATAAACACACATAGCTCACATATACATGCAAGAAAACCAAATGTTTTGAGTTGGGGTTTTACAACCTTTGGAGCCTTTTTCTTGTTAACAAAAGAAGCTTTATTGTCCCTTGACCCTTAAGCTTGTAGGAATGGAGCACCACTTGGAGGAATACTTTGGTTTTGAGCTAAAACAAAGCAATGGAGTAAGTTAGGAGAAGTGGAGAGGAAAAACATGAACTTAGAAGAGAGAGGGAGAGATGTTGGCTTCCTCTTTGCAAGGAAATGACTCCAACCTTCAACCTAACTCCATGGATTTCTTGATACTTGTGGAAGGAAGCTCTCTTGTTGTTGGAGATGGGAGAAGAAAATCTCTCTACCCTTTGTAAGTATGGTGACCAAAAGTTGAGTGAGGGAGTGAGAAGGGAGTTTTTGGATTTTCTTTTCTTTGGATTTCTTTGATCAAGGTAGAGAATGAACTAAGATAATTCATATATAGGAAATGGGAGCATATGACCATTCAAAATCACTCATTTGGAGGTAAGAGAACTCAAGGTTAGGTAAGGGAATAGGAAAGAAGGTATGGCCCCTTGATTTAGGGGTATGGGCATTTTGACTCCACATTTCTTCATTGCTAGCTGATAATTTCGGCCAATAAGGGAATTTAGGAGGGGAATTTGAGTTCTAACTGTATTTTGGGACGCGATATGGTTTTCGGTGTTGAAAACGGATATTATTCGGTCGCATTTTGGGCTCCGAAAATTAATATTTTGCTCGTTTTGTAAGCCTAAAATTTTATATCTTGTATTTGTTAATTAAAACTTATGTTTAACCCATTTTATTACTTAAGTTCTAATAAAGATCCACAATTACTCGTCGGATCGAAGTTTTTCAAATTTTAGAGTTTTCGGTTCGACATTTGGCGACAAACGTCCAGGGTTTTATTTTTTATAAATCTTTTACACCCAAAGGGTCTTAAAATCCCTTTTAGAAACTTATTTCATTCGTTCAAATGATTTATTAATATTTGATTCATAGTTACGGTGCTAGGAGTGCTTCCGGTTCCGGTTTTGAACCAACCGTCAAGTAGAAATCACTCATTTTAAAACTTAGTGCCCTCAAAGGAGTAAAAGATCAATCAAGCAAAAATATATAAATATAATAACATGAAATGTAATATAAATAGAAAACAAAATCTAATTTGGTTCGGGGTATTACACAATATATCATTTCCATGTTGTAATCTGAATAAGGTCTTATCAACCATACCCTTTTTGAATCCATATTTGATCAGATGATCACAAAGGGTATCATACCATGCTCTTGGTGCTTGTTTAAGTCCATAAAGTGCTTTTCTAAGCTTATAAACCATGTCTTCAGCTGTAGATTCCTCAAATCCTGGTGGTTGTTCAACATACACTTCTTCTGATAGTAAACCATTAAGAAATGCACTCTTTACATCCATTTGGTAGACTATAAAGTTCATATGTGCAGCATAGGCAAGAAATATTCTTATAGCTTCTAATTTTGCAACTGGGACAAATTATTCATCAAAATCTATGCCTTCAGATTGACAGTAGCCTTGAGCAACTAGCCTTGCTTTATTTCTGGTCACACTTCCATCTTCATCAAGTTTGTTCTTGAACACCCACCTAGTTACAATCACTTTGTGATTCCTAGGTCTTGGAACAAGTTCCCATACTTGATTTCTCTCAAAACCATTCAATTCTTCTTGCATTGCAATAATCCAATTAACATCTTGCAGTGCTTCATGAATATCAGTAGGTTCTGAAGATGAAAGAAATGTAGCAAACATTGCCTCATGGATCTGTTTTCTGGTTATTACAGCATCTGATGGGTTTCCAATTACATGCTCAGGGGGGTGATCTTTCAACCAAATCAAATCTGATATAGGTTCTAATCTTTGATCATTGTTCTCTACAGCTGTAGATTCACCTACTGCAGACTCATCAAGTCCTTTTGTTGGTGTCTTTACTTCTGTTTGAACATTCTCATAGACTAGGTCTTCAACATTTTCTAAAGGAGGTAACTCAACAATTATAGTGTCAAAGCCTTTGTTGGTCAAATCTACAGGAGTCTTGATCTCAACATACTGCTGTTGACTTGTGATTGTAGAGTTGTCCTCTTTAGAATCTTCAATAATTTCTTCAGGGGAGCTATGTTGTTCATCAAAAACAACATGATGTGATTCTTCCACAATCATTAATCTCTTGTTATATACTCTAAATGTTTTGCTAACATTAGAATAACCTAGAAAGATACCTTCATCTGACTTTGAATCAAAAGTCTTAAGGTGTTCTTTTCCAATATTCAGTATGAAGCATTTGCAGCCAAATATGTGTAGATAAGAGATATTAGGAGTCCTTCCTTTTCATAACTCATATGGAGTCTTCTTATGATCCTTAACAATCAAGCATCTATTTTAAGTATAGCATGCAGTGCTTGTTGCTTCTGCCCAAAATTTCTTAGGCAATTTTGCTTCAACAATCATTGTTCTGGCGGCTTCTCTTAGTGTTTTATTCTTCCTTTCTGCAACTCCATTCTGTTGTGGGGTTCTAGCTGCAGAGTATTCATGCATTATGCCATATAGTGAACAATAATCTTCAATGACTTGATTTGTGAATTATGTTCCTCTATCTGATCTGATCTTCACAATCTTCAAGTTCTTTTCATTTTGAATCCTTCTTAACAATTCTGGTGACCGTTGTAGAGTTTCACTCTTCTTTCTTAGAAATACAGTCCAAGAAATTCTTGAGTAATCATCTACTACAACCAAAGTATACTTCTTTCCACTTATACTTACTGGTTCTATGGGTCCAAAAAGATCCATATGCAGTAATTCAAGTGTTCTTGAAGTGTTTGGGTGTGTTTTGCTTTTGAAAGTCTTCTTGATTTGTTTCCCTTTGACACAAGCATCACATAAGTGTTCCTTCCTGAACTTAGTGTTTGGTAGACCTCTTACAAGTCTTTTATTCACAAGTTCATTCATGGTTTTAAAGTTTATGTTATTCATTCTTTTGTGCCATAGCCAACTAACTTCATTGGAACTATTAGCTAGAAAGCAGGTAGTTTCAGCTGTAGAGTTCCACTCCACAATGTAAACATTCCATTTTCTAGTTCCTATTAGTTTTGTGGTTTGGGATACAAAATCTTTGACTATGCAAGTGTCATGTGTAAAGTCTACAGTGTAGCCTTTATCACAAAATTGACTCACACTAAGCAGGTTATGCTTTAAACCATCTACCAAATAAACATCATTGATCTGAACTTTTCCTTTAAGTAGACATCTTGATCCTTTAGCTGTTCCACTGGCATTATCACCCAAAACAACCTTAGGACCTTTGTGTTCCTTCACATTTTGTAGAAAACTTCTATCTCCAGTCATATGTCTTGCACAACCACTGCCTATGTACCAAATCTCTCTTTTGGTGGTTGTAACATGTCCCTCTAAAATAAAGTGAGTTATTTAGAAATCCAATGCTTTGGATTTCCTCCAGTGTTACTCTTTGCAATCCAAGCCTTTCTAGAAGCTGTATAGTTGTTAATTCTACATTTCTTGTTTGATCCTCCTCTTTGAGTGCTTGAAGAGGGAGACATATCTGATATATTTCCATTCCAGAATCTATCAAAATTGAGTCTTCTTTCCATATCCAATTTATGAAAGACTTCTTCTTTGGACTGTATATTTGAATCTGCAGTTGGTTTCAGAATCATGTTTTGCAACATGTTTGAAAATTGTTCTTCAGTATCATCCATGATCTCCTTGATCTTTTGTTGTCTTCTTAGTGACAAATCTTTGAATGAGTTCAAGAATTTCAAATCTTCTAGCTGAGGGTTGAATTTACAGCTTCTTCAGGGATTGTTTCCTTGATGAACTTTCTTTCGGGTCTTGGAATTGACTTTTGCAAGTATTTCATCCAGACACAAGGATTATATCCTATTCCAGTCAAGTCCTTTGAGTGTCTTTGCTCAGACAGCATCTTCTTCAATTGTTTGCATGATTTTCCAAAATAATCTAACTTCTTTTGATAATATGCATTGCTTTCTTCAAGCTCAGTTATCATAAGTTCTTGAGTTCTGATTGTTTCCTTTAATTCAGCACAATCTGCAGCTCTACAACTTGCTTCATTAAAAAGTTCTTCATTGTCATTTTTCAGACAACTGTAACCTTCTTTCAGTTCTTGTAGAATCTGCAGTTGTTGTTCAGCATCCTCCACTCCAGCTAATAAAGCTTTCACATGTTCGCTTCTAATATGATTATCACTTCTAAGATCTTCATTTTCTTCTTGTAGTCTTTGGATTGCACTTAGCATGTCACTGGAAGAATCCTTTTCTGTAATATAACTTGATGATGATGATGAGCATACCTCTTCATCTTTAGCCATAAGACAGATCAGGGCTTCTTCATCTGAATCTGTAGAGTCAGAGTCTTCTAAATTTGCAGTTGAGTTTTGAGAAGAAGAGGGACAGTCTTCCTGGCTTTTATCAAACTCAGAAAGTAGTACTCTAATTCTCTCCTTGTCAAACTTTTTCATTCTATCTCTCCTGATTCTCTTTTCTTCATCTGTGTACTTCTCAGCTTTGGGGTAAGGACAATCTTTGATGTAATGTCCTAGTTTTCTGCAGTTATAGCACAAATAAGTTGAGTTAGGTGTTGTAGATTTCACCTTACCATCTTTCTTTGGTGTGAACTGCTTCTTCTTGGTCCATTTGCCAAATTTCTTGAGCTGCTTTATAAAAAAAGTCAAGTCTTCATCATCAGAACTAGTAGCTGTAGGGTTGTCACCAACTAGAGTTGTAACCTTACTGCTGTCAGATTCTTTTCTTCTACATATGTCAAATTCATAAGCCTTCAGGTCTGAAAAGAGTTCAAAGGTTGATATCTTAGGTAAATCCTTTGATTCTCTCATAGCAATGATCTTCATGTCCCATTCAGAAGGTATGCCTCTGAGAACCTTCATGTTCATTTCTCTTTGTGAGTAATCTTTACCAAGTGAGTCTAGCTCATTGAGAATCTCAATGAATCTTGACTCAAACTTTTGAAGAGTTTCACCAGATTTCGTCTTGAAGTTCTCAAACTTTTGAAGTGCTATCATGAGTTTATTTTCCTTGATTTGTTTAGTTCCTTCACAAATCATTTCCAACTTTTCCCACATTCAGTTCCTTCACAAATCTTTTGCAGTTTTACAGTTTTTGACCTTACTAAACACAATTTTATCAAGTGAATGATAAATAGTGTTCTTTGCAACATTGTCAAGATTGGACCTTCTCTTGTCATCCTCAGTCCATTCTCTTCTGGGTTTGGGGATAATCTGAGCTAGTCCAGCTGACTGATCAGCTGTAGTATTAACCTTCACAATGGGTATAGGGTCATCCTCTATGATAGACCACATCTCATCATTGATTGCAGACAAATGTGCTTGCATTCTAATTTTCCATTCATCATAGTCCTCAGCAGAGAACATTGGAACTTTAGATTTCACCATCTTGGGAGCCATGCAAGTATGCAGGTGTATTTTTCAAAAACCAAAAGGATCTAGCTGGGTACTGATCAAAGTAGTGGCAAGCCAACTGCTCTGATACCACTTATTGGTCCCTTAAAGTGGTCAAGGTCTAGTGGGGGGTGAATAGACCTTGAATCCAAAATCAGATTTTTCAAACTTTTCAAAATAGAGGGAATTCTAGAACCTTACAGTAGCATCTAACAAGTTTAAAAAAAAGTAAGTCTGCAAGAGTTTTAGAAACTGGACCACAAAGGTTACAGCTGTGGACTTAAGAAGTCTACAGCTGCAGAGTTCAAAAACTT